>JARWAU010000170.1:0-85929 GCA_029958995.1 Bombus sonorus
GCCTTGATTAATTTAAATATTACGAGGATTCCAAATATTGCTGCACTGACAGTTCCAAATTCCATGAAACCAGTCCATAAGCTTGATACTGTATTTTTCGCTATTGTGGTTAGTGTGTTTTCGTCCATCATTCCCAGGATGTTTACTGTTCCAGGCACGATCGTTTTTCCTGTCGCTCCTCTGGCCAATGTGTTCAAGACTGCTGTTTTTTCTGCGGGGAACATGACGTGGTCCCGTAGTGCGTCCAGGTCTTTTTGAGTATATATTCCGCTCGTGGCCAATGACGATGGTACTGAATATCGCCACGTTTGGCGCACGTCCGGGCGGAGTTCCTGTGGTGCGATTGCTTCCATGGGCTTTGGTACGAATTTGTGCCAGAGTCCATCGATGTTGTATAACGTAGGCAGTACTGCGCTGCATTCTCTATGGTTTCCGTGTTGTGTTAGAATGTGTGTTTTTGGCATTAGAAATGCGGTGCGATTGCCTTGCCAAACGGGTAGTTCCGAGTAGCATTCTGTTGTATGTCGTATCTTTACTTGCACCGGAATGCATTTGACTATATGGACTGCTTCTCCTGCGATCAGAGCCACGTGTCCTGGGGTTTTGGTTACGGTGTATGCAAATTCGTCGGGCAGTAAGGTTGCTAGGCTTAAAGCATTTTCTATTAGTTTCTTTTGTGTGGTGCATCTTTGTGTCAATATATCGTGGTATAACGTTGTCATTTGTCGTTTAATGTGTTTCTCCACGTATATGAATTTTGAGTTGACATATGCAAATATGTCCAGATTTTCAACTGCTGTCTTGCTTTTGGAAATGAACGTGTTTCCTCTTGTTGTTTCTAACAGGAACAATTTGGGGTGTTCGGTGGATAATAGGGTATATCCACACAGTGGCTGTTCTCCAGTTTTAGTCAGTGCAAATGTTACTTCTTGCGTTGTTAGTGCATAAACTGGTTGTGCTAGTTCCTTGTTGGTTCTTATTTCTTGGATCTTTGTAGCAATTCCTTCGTATAGTACATCGTACTGATCAAATTTGCATGGTGAGGGCGGTTGTGGTTGCCAATAAGTGTATCCGTCCTCAGCGTCTAGACAGTTTCCTTCACTAAAAGTACATATCGTTCCTGATTTCAGTAGAATTTTGTTTGCTTCGATCCGTACTGGCACAACTGCTGATCTTAAACTTATCCTTACTGTGGCTTGTACGACGACCTTTTCCCAGCTCCCGTATGGGTCTACATACTGTGTTCCCTGGCAGCTGCCGTCGTCTGTTAACTTGCCGGCTAGGACAATCGACCTTGTTTCTGTTGCGTTGTCCTTTAGACCTGCGATAAGGTTTTGTGGTCCGAATGAAAACGTACCGTCTTGGTGCATCCTTGCACATTGTTGGGCAGTCGTTTCGTGGAGATATTCGGCAAATCCGTTATGCACTGCCGACGTGTGGGAGTGCATGCCACAGTAATATATAATTCGAGTTATTTGCACCTTGCATTGCCTTACACTGGTAAATTCAAATTCTGAGAGTTGCAGTAGTTGAATATAGATATCTTGAGTTTCTGTTATCGCAGGCTGTAGGCTGCAGTCCCCAATGGAATTTAGAGAGATGGTGGTGACGTTGAGGTGGTTGCCATTGCAGTCGTATCCTACCAGGCCATATGCTATTTTGATGAGGGTAAGTACGATGACCAGGTGATTCATCTTCCTATTAACAATTTGTTAAATCGTTTCTTACTCTCGAGTTTATTAGAAATAAGAATAACTTTTTATTATTATTAATGTGCAAAAATAAAAAGAGAGAAAAAAAATTATATATATATATTTTATTTATTTATATGTATTTATTATTTTTTTTTTTTTTTTTTTTTTTTTTTTTAACTTGTTTTATTTTAGGTTTTACATATAAGTTATCAGTGAAAATTATGAAAGCTACTTGGGTTATAATTATATACATATATGCATACGTATTGGTAAGTAATGAGATATGTTTTATTGTTATAAATATATATGTATATATTATCATAGATATTACAAATATGGCTTGTTTTCGAATATATATATATGTGCGTGTAATGGTAAATATGGCGGCTTATTTATGAGTCACTTGCATTATCAATGGAAGTGAGTGTGTAAATATCGCCTACTTTACAACATGCGTGTATATATATTGGTAGACATAAGTAAAAATCACATGTACAGTTATAAATGTTGTTTGTTCATAGGTGGATAGCATAAGTATTTGCGTAGCATACAAGCACTTCATGGTTCTACGGTGCGGAATGCTATTCCTTCAACTAAAAAGTGTCTTTCGAGGAGAGTCAGATTATTGTAAACAATCATGCATTGGATGCATGATATAGCGGGTTGTAGATCCGCTATGTTTATGTCGCACATACGACAGTGTTTTATACGTGTTCTTGCAGGTATTCCGCATAAGAAATGAGCGGGCGGCTCGTCACATAGGTCCTGATCGTCTGGATCTAACTCGTCGAAACAGTCTTGACAAAAATAGCCGTTATCTAAACGGTGGGCGGAGCGTATCAATCGAACACAGAGGCAAGATTGAGCATCCTCCGTCTCCTCCACATCGAATGCGTGAAAGGGCCCACCTGGGTTCTCTATGCCCGAGTTGAAGAACTCGCCGCCCTTTCTGTACATACATATAAAACAGTTAATTTATATAAAAAATTGTTTCGTTCGGACTTGTTCTTTTGTATGAATACTGTATATAATATAATATATATATAATATGTTATGATTATGTCAGTTGTTATTTAATATATATATATTTTCCTTATCTCTCTTTGTCTTTCTTTCTCTTTTTTTTTCTTTTTTTTTGTTATTCTTATTATTATTATTATTAGTACCTAACATTACTATTATGATGCTGTATTACATTGTGTTGGTTATTATTCGTATTGAGGTGTGTATGTGTGGGGTGCGCGACGAATTTTTTAACATGGCCGCTCACGTGTATCTTTGGTATGGCGTTGATTTAACGTTAACAGTGGTGTGTTGTTGAAATAACCAATTAATTATTAATCATTATGATTTTATTTAGTGGTGTGTTGTAATATTGTTTTGTGTTTCATGATATTGTGTGTGCAAATACAATGTACTACTTTAATGTAATAGTCATGACTTGCATTTATATAAGTCTCGTTTAATTTAGTTAATGCTTTGTGTATTGTGTTACCAGTCACTTTCCTATAACATAACTTTATTTCTTTGTACTGAGTTCAGTCATGTCTTGTTGTTAACATTTAGTTAGTCTATCTTGATTAATTTCTAACCTATTTCTGTGTTTATTGACCTTTCATATTTTCCCTATTAATTTATTATTGCTTGTGCTTACTATATGTTATTATTTTATGTATGATATGTATTAGTTTCCTTATTAGTGATTAAAATTTATTTATTAGATTAACATTGTCTGTGATTCTTCGGATTCTACTCTTTCGATGCTGCGACACTTACCTGGATCATTCCCACAACATCATCCGATTCTTCGATATGCCTTGGATACTTACTACGGTTGCCTTCAATCGTCTTACATCTGTGGCCTTAAAGGTACTGTTTAATTTATTTAATTTAATACGTGTGCATTACAAAATCCGCTTCTACATGTTAGATACAATACTACGTAGATTAATACATAATGAAATATCCTTTTATTCCGGTTATATGTATTACTAACTCTGAATTAATCTATCATAATTATTTCCTAACCACTTTCTATACTTATCAGCTATTTTATTTCTTCTTATTAATCTGCGAAATTCATGCATGTACACTTCCTTGTATGGTGATTGATTGTTCACGAGGTAAGTTGCACTTTCACTGTTTTAGTTATTCGTTGAATTAACACGTTTTACATTCAAACAGTAATTGGAGTACACATAATAAATTTTTCCATTTTCTTTTAGGTTTTCGCTATCTGTATTATTCGACGAACAGTGTCACATCTCCTTTTGATTTAACCACAATATAGTTATAACATTTAGTAACCTCATATTTTGCACTGAAACAATTGAAACTAATTTATTCACTTATTTTAGGTAACTGTCATGCACTACGTTCCACGAACAAGGAATCATAACCTATATTTGCACATACACTTTCTTGTTCACAAGGTAACTTCCACTTTCACTAGTTAATTATTCATTGAGTTAACACATTTTATATTTAAACGATAATTAAAGCACACATAATAATTTTCCTTTTTTTCTTTTAGGTTTTCGCTATCTGTATTATTCGACGAACAGTGTCACACTTCCTTTTGATTTAACCACAATATAGTTATAACATTTAGTAACCTCATATTTTGCACTGAAACAATTGAAACTAATTTATTCACTTATTTTAGGTAACTGTCATGCACTACGTTCCACGAACAAGGAGTCATAAGCTATATTTGCACATACACTTTCTTGTTCACAAGGTAACTTCCACTTTCACTTAGTTAATTATTCGTTGAGTTAACACATTTTTTATATTTAAACGATAATTGAAGCACACTTAATAATTTTCCTTTTTTCTTTTAGGTTTTCGCTATCTGTATTATTCGACGAACAGTACTACAACATACACTACTGCACTACGTTGTCCACTGCAATCACTTCATTCATTGTTTATTTCGATTATGCGCTAGTTTTAACTTGTTTAAGTGCACTGTTCGCGGAATCCCCTTTACTTCAATCTTGACGTTTTGGTTCTGCAAGATTTCTAGCACCTTGTGTGGTCCAGTATATTGATCGGAAAACTTTCCTTTGCTAGGTTCCTTTAGTAGGTATACTAGATCTCCAATTTTGAAATTTTGAGGGTTAATTCGTCTGTCGTAATATTCTTTTGATCTTAGTTTGGATTTTATCAAATTTTCTCTTGCTGTTTGCTGCACGGTGTTGATTTTATCGAACAGGTCTCTGAGATATTCCGCATAAGTTGGTTCCACGTTTTCTACGATTGGTATTTCGCCAGTGGGTTCTCTGGCCAAGTGTCCAAAGACTAATTCATGCGGAGAGAATTTCGTTCCTTCGTGTACAGAAGTGTTATAGGAAAACATGGCTAATTCCACCCATTCGTCCCAATTTCTGGAATTTTCGATATATAACTTGAGATATTCCATCAATACGTGGTGAGATCTTTCGATCGAACCGTTACTTTGTGGATGATATGCCGTCGTGGTATATTGTTTGATGCGGAATCTTTTTGCTACTTTCTTCATTAGTGAGGATGTAAAGTTCCTTCCTTGATCAGTGAGAATAGCTCTCGGTGACCCGAAACGACAAATAAATCGTTTTATAAAAGCGTCCGCTATCTCGGCTGAAGAGATTCCTCCTATTGGAATCCCGATTGAATATTTTGTTAATAGGTCTTGAATTGTTAATATGTATTCGTTTCCTTTTGCTGTCTTTGGTAGTGGACCGACGATATCCATACAAATTTTGTCGAAAGCCCTGCCCGGTGTATCAGTGAGTACCATTGATTGCTTTGTCTTTATTCTAGTTAACTTTTTCAATTGGCATTCTTTACATGTTCTTACGTATTCCTGGATCTCCTTCTTCATATTTTCCCAATAATAACATTGTCGTATTCTTTGATACGTCTTCGTTACTCCTTTATATCCTGCTACGGATGATTCGTGTTTTTCTCTTATTATGTTATATCGTGCTTCCACAGGCGGGGTAATTACTTCCCCAGTGCAAATGGTGATGGTTAAGGTTTTTTCCATAAATATTTCTTTTAATTTTCTGATTGTATGTCGCCAGGGTATCTCTTCTAAATTTCCTTTGCTGATGCTAAAGGATGTTAACTGTTTTTCATTTACTACATCTAGTAGAGATCTTAGCGAGTTTAATAAATTTTCTGGTGTTATTGGAATATTTCTATTTTCCTTTATCGGTAGGGATACGATGTATTTCCCGGAATCGTAATTCAATCTTGCTTTTTCTAACATTAAATCTTCATAACGAGGCAATTTTCCCGTCTCCTTCATTTCTAATGCTCCTTTATCTATCGCATTCCCATGTACATCTATAAATATTACTCTATGGTCATTTACTCTCGTAATTGAGTCTCGGGTTTCTGAAATTCTTAATTCCGCGATTATCGTAGGTCTCGTGTCCTTTTCTCGTTGTTGAATTAATTCTGGATTTACAATGGAGGGCTCTTCTTCGCTCGTCGTATCCGTGTCTTCCTTTTCTCGATCGAGCTCGGCTAGTGCTTCGTCAAAATATTTTACGGGTGTTTCTTCTATGGTGAGATGCTTTCGAGTAGAAGGTTTTCCCTGTTTATCGTAATGCGATAATACGCGTGGCTTAGCCTCGAATATCGGAGAGTCCTCGGTCGAGGTATCCAATTGAAATCTTTTTACATGTGGATATCGATCTGGCGAATCTTCTTCTCGTTTCCTGATTGGCAAGCACATCTCTGGCGGATTTCGGGATAATGCATCTGCGTTCGCGTTCGCTCTACCTTCTTTATATTGGATATCAAATTCAAAGTCCGACAATTTCAATTTCCATTTCCAAATTCTCGAGGTGGGATCTTTAATGGAATTCATCCATACTAACGGTTTGTGATCAGTTATTATCGTAAACTTTCTACCATACAGGTATGGTCTGAAATGCATCGTACAGTAAACGATTGCCAGACACTCCTTTTCTATGGTAGAGTAGTTTTGTTCGGCGGAATTCAATAGTCTTGAGGCATATGCAATCGGTAAATCCTTTCCGATTGGCCCTTGACTCAGTACACCGCTTATTGCGTATCCTGATGCGTCTGTAGTAAGGTTAAAGGGTTCAGAAATGTCTGGATACTGTAAAATGGGTTTTGTCATTAGCGCTGTCTTTAAATTATTGAATGCATTTTCTTGATTTTCTGTCCATTTAAAGGGAGTATCTTTCTTTAATAGTTGTGTCAATGGTTTCGCGACCTTGGAGAAATCGGGTATAAATTTTCTGTAGTATCCTGCTAGTCCCAGAAATTGTTTGATATTTTTCACCCTTTTCGGTCGTGGAAATTTTGATACGGCTTCGATTTTCTTTGGGTCGGGTTTTACGCCATCTTCACTAATTATGTGTCCTAAGTAATTCACCTCGTGTCGTAAAAATTCGCACTTATCAGGCTGTAATCGTAATTTAGCTTTCCTCAGTCTTTCCATTAACTTATTAAATTTAATTTCGTGTTCTTGGAGAGACCTCGAATAAATCACTATGTCATCCAGATAGACGAATAATTCTATTCCTTGCAGACCAGATAACACTGAGTTCATCAAACGTTGAAACGTTGCTGGGGCATTTTTTAATCCAAAGGGCATTCTTTTGAATTGAAAATGTCCGTATGGTGTCGAAAATGCAGTTTTGTGGGCATCTTCCTGTGACATACGGATCTGGTGAAAGCCTGATGCTAAGTCAAACGTGGAAAAATATTTTGCACTTCCTAATTGATCCAATATTTCTGTAATGTTGGGTAGTGGGAAAGCATCGCCGATCGTTTTATCGTTCAACTTTCTATAATCGATAACTAATCTCCAGCGTTTATTTCCTTGCGAATCAGGTTTTTTGGGTACAATCCAAAGCGGAGAGTTATATGGAGATACCGATGGTTCCACTACGTCCGTATCTAGTAATTCTTGAATTTGCCGATTTATCTCTTCTCGATGTACTGGTGGGTATCGATACTGTTTAGTATTAATTGGTATATCATCCGTTGTAATTATTCTATGTTCCAAAACTTCAGTTGCTTCCAATATATCTCCTGGAATATGAAACCTATCTTGATTATTACGAATCAACCTTTTAACATTTTCCGTTTCTTCTTTGTTCAAATGTTCGAGTCGTAGTAATTCAATTATTTTATCGTATCTACTTTCTTTCGATTTTAAAACTGTATTACACGCTGTCCTAGGAAGCGGGGATGGGTTTTCGAATTCCTTAATTACCATTGTCGGTGTTGTAAATTCGTAATTTCTTGAAGTAGTATTTATTACTCTTATGTAACCTTTTCCTTTATGATTCCTCACAACTGCATTACCAAAATAGATTCCTTTGATCGGCTCGATTCTGGGAATAAATCCCTCCTTTATCTCTGGATTTGCGATATTAATTGAACACGTTACTGAACTTCGCTTCGGTATAATTATTTTTTCTCTAGTATCGAAGGGTATATAAATATTTCCCCATTTGACATGCTTTTCCTCGTAATCTAAACGAGCTTTACAACCTGCAAAAAATTCGGATCCTAGGATTCCGTCTTGATCGATTAGCAATGAATCATCAACTACATGAAAATTAACCGGATGGCCCGCAACCTGTATTACCGTCTGCCCTAGGGAGACCAGGCTCGTTGCCGTAATTCCTCGCACTTCGATTGATTCCTTCTCGTCGATGATGGCTGAATCGGGTAAAGCAGGTTTTTTGATAATGTTAATTTCCGATCCAGAGTCTAATAATAAACTCGTCTTGGTTTTTAAATCTGGGGAGACTATTCGCGCAGTTGGAGTCGTTGGGGAATCATTAAATTTTACTGAAATAATTCGCAGAGGTCGTTGTCCGAATCTGAGTCCGACTCTTGGTGATTTTCCTTCGCCGGTTGCTTGCGCTTCACTCTTTCCTTTTTGTCTTGAGATTCCGGATTCTCCGTTTGTGACCTCGTTTGGTTGTGGGATGACTCCCCCACAGTATTTAGTGGTTGTTCGTTCGACCTTACGGTCGGCATTGCGTTCGCTCTGTCTCTCGTTACGGGTGGTGGAGTCGATCTCGCGGGGGCGGCTGCCCTTGTTCTGTTTGTTGCCGTCGGCACCGGTCTCCTGGTTGCCGCCTGTACTCTTGGGCGATTCGGCGTATCGTTCCTTCGTGGCTCGCCCCATTCTCCCGAAGGACGTGTTTGGTTTCCCGACGGTCTCGAATTATAGGGTACGATTAATCCGGCATCTACTCGGGCTTTAAATTTGTAACAGTCTTTCACTAAATGTCCGGGTTTTTTACAAAAATTACATGCGATATATTGTCTCGTAGTATTCAAAAAATTCTGCGAAGGAGGTGCCGATCTTCGATCTTGGATGTTGTTCCTGGCGTAGTTATTATTTGACGGGTTAACGTTATTCGTACAACGATATAACGTTAAACGTTACAAGTAATACTATATCACGTAATACGTTACAACGCAATACATCTTTTTTTTTTACGCGGGTAAATCCTCATAGAGACTCGGCGCTGCGTAGCAACGACCGAGTAATGTCGGGCTCTTACGGACTAAAACCCCACGGTGGTCATCCCGACGTTCAGAGGTGCACCCGGGGTCTCTTGCGAATCACTACCGAATGTAACCTCGTCGTCTATCTCCCTGCCGTTGTAGTTGTCTAGGGAGGCGTCCCGGCTTGAGTTGGAAAGCTAGGGGGAACCACTCGCCCTAGCGCCACGTCCCCTAGTCTGACGCACCCGGGGCAGCGACGATGGTGCCCCGTCCCTGCGTTGTACGGTGCCCCCGCGACGTTGATGCGACGATCTACTGGGATCGGCTCTTCCCACCCGATCTCTTTCTGCCCACTCCTTTCTCTACATAACCTCCTCGCAGTAGGTGCGGACAGCATTAAACTCCCGGGGTCCTCGGAGCATGGCCTGAATGACCGCTTACGGAGCCAACCTCTCGCCGATGTCGAGCTGCAGGACGCGCTGCGGTTCCGCCCACACTGGACATAACTCCAGCGCGTGCTGCGCCGTGCCCTCCTCTTCACCGCAGTGGTGAAAGGTGGACGTCACCTCCCGCCCGATCTTCAGCAGGTACTCACCCAAGACCCCGTGTCCGGTGAGCATCTGTGTCGTGCTGCAGGTGAGCGGAACCCCGCCTTGATCTCTCCAAGCCTCCCAATTGGGAAGCACGGCACGGACAGCTCGGTGTGGCCGCCTGATGTCCTCCTCCGTCAGCTGGGAGCGCCACCGTTCCCAGATCTCCAGCTTTGCCTCTTCCCGGATGTTCGAGGCCGAGAGGCCGTCCGGCGACAGCGCCGTCGTCGCAGGCGGTGCCCTCAGGTGTTCATACACCCGACAGAGCTGAAGGACCCGCAGCTCAAACGGAGGGGACGCCGCCAGCACTGTCGCCTACTCGTTGGATATTGTTCGAAATCCCCTGGCTATTCGGATAGCAGTCGTCCTTTGCTGTCTCCTCACCAGGGTACGACTGCTGCGGTTGCCCATCAGATCTTGGGCCCACACAGGTGCCCCATAGAGGACCCGGGACCGGATCATTCCCTCGTAGAGTCGTCGGACTCCTGACCCTACTCCGCCGCTGTTCGGAAGAAGGCCGCGCAGGGCGTTGGCTGCAGTCGTCACCCTCGGGACCAGGAGCTCGAAATGTGGTCCGAACGTCCAGTGACTGTCGATGATGAGGCCCAGGTACCTCATACGACGGTTCACCGGCACCGCTTCGCCGTTTATGGTCACGGACAGTCCGTCGGGAGGGGATCCCCTCCGGCGGTGATCGAAGAACCACAGGGCATCCGACTTGGCCGACATACGCTCAATCCCTGTCGCAGGATAGCGTGCACCGCGCACGGCACGGCGTCTTCCGTGAGAATCACGGTCTCTTTCACCACCGTCCTCCGGCTGGCACCAAGGTATCGTCGGCATAGCCGACGAGGCCCGTGCCCGTGGGCATCGGGCACCGAAGGACGGTGTCGTAGGCCGTGATCCACAAGATCGGCCCCAGCACCGAAACCTGCGGGACGCCGCGCTCCACGCATCTTCTCTCTTCCCCGTTCCTCCCGGCGAAGGTGATCCACCTGTCGTTCAGGTAGGCTCCGATGACCTCGACTAGGTACGCCGGCACCTCGAAGTGCTGCAGAGCCTAAATTATCCTCACCCATATCTTTGAATGCGTTGCTGACGTCCAGGGAGACCGCCAGCGCCACCCCGTAGCGGAAACCCATGTCGTCCGCCATGCTCCTCACCCGCGTCACAGCGTCCACCGTGGCGTGACCCCGGCGAAAGCCGTACTGACTGTCGTGCCATCCGGGCACCCGTTCCGAAATATGGGCCTCCAGACAGGCGGCGATCACACTCTCGAACAACTTCCCGATCTCGTCCAGCAGGCATATCGGCCTGTACACCGAAGGCGAGTCTGGTGAACGACGCTTCTTTCGCAGCAGGAACAGTCTCGCCGTCCGCCATGTCCTAGGGTAGATGCCCTCCCTCAGGCATCGTCTGAACAGATACCGCACGCGAGGGGAAACCACCTCCATCGTCTCTGCTCAGATTCTGCCCGGAACTCCGTCCGGACCCGGTGCCACATCGCGGGACGTCATCCTCTCAGTCGCCGCGAGAAGCTTCGCCTGCGTGACCCGTAGCTCCTCGAACCGCTCCGACGACGTTATCGCCACCGTTGTCGTTGACGACGTCTCGTCTTCGCCAGAGAAGAGGGACGATCCCGACCGCCCGGCGTCGCTGTCCTGACGCGGGAACAGCGTCCCAATTACCTTGACCAGCAGCACCGGATCCATGTTGGAGGTCAGCTGGCGGCCAGCGGGTCGTAACTTCCTCGTTACTTCCTAGACTGGTCGTCCCTCGGGCGTCCCAGCTCCACGCTGAAATGATGGCTGCCGCCCGAAACATCTTCCTGTCCCACTCCATCAGGCGCCATCTGTGTAGTGGTGATGGGCCGGAGCGGCTCGCTCCACCTCGGGCGTCGCGGCTGTTGTTCTTGTCCACGTCCTCCTGGATCACCTCAATAAATATGTAGAGGTGATCGGACAGGGTTGCGACTCCCAAGGCCACTCTCCAGTCGCGGATCCTCTCGTACAGATCCGAGATGGCCCACGTGACGACGACCACAGATGACCCCCCCCATGCGACGCAGGTGCTCGCCGTACCCTTGTTCGCCAGCACGTGTTCGAGTCCCGCGGCCCAGTCGGTCAGCCATCTTCCTCTGGTGTACGTCGCGGAGTTCCCCGACTGCGTCGAGGGGGCGTTGAAGTTCCCGAGGACCAGCACCTGGCGGGGAAAGCACCTTTCGACGCATTCGCCGTCCTCGTCCAGAAAGTCGCCGAACGCGGCCTGACCGCTATTGAAGGAGATGTAGACCGCCACCACCGCTATTTCTGTCCATTCGTCCGCGCAGTAGCCCCTGCCGCGGTTACGCAGGGCGCCGGAGGCCAGCGCCTGCCGCGGCTCCACCTTGGCGACCGAGATGTCCATTCCGGACACCCTCAACTGTGCCGTCCTGTTCGGGGCCGCCACACTCACCGCGGCCGGGACCAGTACATCGGCCAGACGCGTCGCCAGTCGCGACGCCTTCCCTCTGTATTTGTCGCCGGGGAGACGTATAATTATCCCCCGGTCATCGATTTTCTAATTCCGAGGGAAACATCGCCGATCTCCGCGAGCGGAACCTTCTGACGCGCCGTCGCGAGAATATCGGCGTACGATGTCTTGACCCCCTCGTTGATGGTCAGCGTCACCACGGACATACGCGGTGCGTGGGGGAGCCCGGCCGAGCCTGATCGCTGGTGCGGCGTCCGTCTTACACGCGCACGTCGGTCTAGTCGGAGGAGCGGCAGGTGCTCCCTCCTTCTTCTCCTCCTTCCTTGTGCTCCTCTTCTGCCGCGGCCGCCTTTCCACCACCATTCGCCGCCCTCCTGCTCCAGCGGGAGCGTTGTGGCTTAGGTGTCGATTGGGTCGTTGGGTTAAGCCGCCTTGCAGCGGGGTTCGGGACTGCGCGGTCTTCGGCCCCCGGATCGTTCCTCGATGGCCCTCATAATTGAAAGACCGTGTTCGTCCATCTTCTTTTCTAGGGCGTCCCGACGCGCGTCCTCTTGATTCCCCTCCCACGGAGGGTGGCCGGACTAGATAATCCGTCCGTTGCACCGCGGGCACTCGTGAATGCGAGCGGCCAGCCTCGTTATTTCTTTGCGCAAGGCCGCGTTTTCCGTGTAGTATAGCGTGCGCTATTTTCTGCGCGTAAAATATAGTACTTTGGGCGTTTAAACGTCGAAATATCTCCGACGGGGAGATAATTACGGACACTTATTGTCAAAATCTACGAATGATCCCGTTTTGCGAGTTGTTGGGCTCGTTTCGACGCTTATGGTAGCTTGCACTATGTTATTCGTGTAAATGGGAGTGATGTGGGCGTTTTAACTTCGAAATATCTCCGACGGGAAGGAAATTACGGTCATTCTTTGTCAAAATCGACGAAATATCGCGCTTTGCCAGCTGTTGGGCTTGATCGGATGCCGAAGACAGCATGCACTATGTTCTGTTTGTAAAATAGAGTGATTTGGGTGTTTAAACGTCGAAATATCTCCACCCGGATGGAAATTGCTGTCATTTTTCGTCTAAGTAGACGAAATATAGAGTTGTTGGGCTTGCTTCGACGTTTAGTTGAGTGTGCACTATATTCTGCGCGTAACATATAGTACTTTGGGCGTTTAAACGTCGAAATATCTCCAAGAGGAACGAAAGTACTGCCATTTTTCGTCAAAATCGACGAATGATCGCGTTATGCGAGTTGTTGCGCTCGTTTCGACGCTTATGCTAGCGTGCGCTATGTTATTCGTGTAAAATGGAGTAATGTGGAGTTTGAACGTCCAAATATCTCCAACGGGAAGCAAATTACGGACATTTTGCGTCAAAATAGACGAAATATCACGTTTTGCCGCATGTTAGGCTTGATTCGACATTTAATTCAGCGTGCACTATGTTCTGTGTATAAAATGTAGTGATTTGGGCGTTTAAACGTCGAAAGTGCTCCAACGGGAAGGAAATTACTGCCATTTTTCGTCAAAATCGACGAATGATCGGGTTATTCGAGTTGTTGGGATCGTGTCACGTAATTTTTGAAGTGAAAAACGCAAGATTCAGATCGGAATCAAATTTATTTTTCACAGTTAGGTTTTTTGTTACAAAGAGATCGGAAGAAGGATTGTTCGGACCTGGCTCGTACCATCAAGAAAGAAAGCTCGGTGTGGGTGTGCCCTTTTGAACTCAGAACGCGGATTCGTCATCCGCACCCTTTCGGTAGAAAAGTGAGGGTAATGATCCGCGATGCCCATTGGTTAGTGAATGTAGTCATTACGACAAAGAAAACCAGATATGGGTATCCTTGTTCATGGGAAAAGTCAGTTATCTTGTCAGACACCCGCTTTCTCCGTAATAGTTAAGAACGTGCGACAAATATGCGGACCATCTGTAAACCGAAAATGTTTGTATGAAGAGAAATGGAACTGAACAGATTCGGTTTACGGTGTCTCCTTAGGCCTGTTGCGGGTTAGCGTTAACAATGGATTGCACTTAACGCCCAGACTATGAGGAATCCCGCAAGGACCATCGCATCTGGCGTAGCATGTACTAAACAGAAATTTGATCCGTGACAACAGCATCGTCACTTTCAGCGTATTCCATTATCGTCGTCAGAACAGTCAAGAAGTTTACGACGATTCTACCTTTAAATTAATCCGTTTCGTTAAGACTAACTAAAGCATCGAGAGATATCGCCAAGTCGGATCAAATTTCTGTAACGCATTAACTGTACTCATCCTGAAATACTTGTGACGCTCGTAATATTGTGTAATATATTGTTGAAAATATACGTTATTTTAACCTGTTAACACAGCGTTAATTTCAGTTAACCACCCCTGTTATCCTAATCGAAACAAGGGCAACGGCGTCGATAAGCCGAATCGTAGCGAGAATTTACGCCTCTCGCTGGCGCGTTTTCCTCGCGACCGCGTCTCTCCGCGAACGGTCGTAACATTTTGGTACTTCGAGCCGGATTTTGTGGGAAGTGAAAAGTGCACATCAGTGACACCCACTACCATACAGTGCCACGTGAATCCATTATAACCAACAGCGGAAGCGTTACCACTCCAGCGAACTCAGTAACATCAAGGGGCCGTCACCTTGGAAGAGGCATAATACGATAGTTGAAGAACGCAACCATGCTGCCTCCCGCCGTAACTGGACAATCGTCAACATAACGATATTCAACAACTTCGATCGCACGACAATGCACGTCACTTTCGGGAAGGATCGCCTTCCTCACGACACGTACGTTAACAACAATCCGCTGCACAGGGACAAACGACAACCTGCAGTTGGAACAACTTCAGTTTCACTACAACACGAGTGATCTCCGGGAAGAACGCCTTCCTCAAGAACATCACGATATCCTGCTGCACAGTGACGAGCGAGCACTGCAGCCGGAACAATTCCGCATCGGGAATCACCGATCGCACATCACAAGTACCATCTTCGTTAACGAAGTATCATCATCGCAAACAATGGCAAACGAAGCAAGAATCTCCTCCTTACATCAGGAGTACGACGATCTAAGCGAAGATTTCGAGACCATATGGAGACTACTCGATCAATACGAACAGCCCGGTCAGCGCAACAAGGGCATCTTAATATTTTATCAAACACAGTCGACGACATTTGGAAACGATTCAAGATTGTCATTGACGAATTGCTGGAAATCGACGACAACGAACCTGAGGACTTAATAGATGTTCATATAGACCTGATGATACGATTGACCAGACTCAACAACATTGATTCTTCTTCAACGTATGCCTCCAACGCAGTGGCGAATCCAAGACTATCGGAATGAAGCAGCAATAATTTGAGCAATTACCAGAGACGTAAGAGTAGTCTCAATAATAACAGTAACAATGATCATACTCCGCCGAAGGAAAATGTCGCATCGAATCTAGCGCCGATTTCGTCACGTGACACGCGAAGTTCATTGCATAATACTCGCAGCGCGTCAACACGCGACATCACGACAACCCAGCTCGTGTCATCTTTACTTGAACTCACTTATTCAAAGCTACCGATCGCCTTGAATCAGACAACCTCTAACACTCGCAACTCTTGGCCTACACGCGAATTGAGGACAACCTCTCACGATCCTCTGGACCGAAGAAAACTGAATCCCTTTCAGGACAACAGAATCAATTTCGAATCAAAACCTAGAGCAGGGGTTTCGAAATACACGATGAGATTATCTAGGAGTATTTCCTACTCAATCAGCATCTCAATGTTCAATCTGTCTTATACCACGCTGCTTATGTCATCTGAGAGCAGGAGTATCATATCGGGGAGTCATTTTCCTGAATATAACAGGAAGATGCCACCTTTGCCATTTCCGAAAGGGGCCACATCTGCGAATTACCCGAAGTCGAATAATCATCCCGTTGTCACCATGGTAATGAATTCTACAAGGGAGGTTATTAGTTGTCAAAACACACCATCAACGCTCAACACTTATGCACTTAGTCCACAGATTGCTGCATCGGACAAGTCTCGGGCCACAAATATCTCACTGGAGTCACCCTTGGCTCCAACAACGCCAACATATTCTCCAATACTAAGGCAAGTCACAGTCGCGACGTCAACGTTGCGACGCCCAACGCACATTCTCCACCAAGGATCATCATTAAGAGAGCCCGATTCGGGCGGCTCATCGGGGGGATTCAATTACAAAGCTCCGCATCGTGTTGGACGAATCAGCATCAAGCAACACAGAAGTTCCGTACGACGACACCTCATGGGCAGAGGTGTTCCACGACACTTCCTGGGCAGAGGTGCTTCATGATACCTCCAGGATCAAGGCATATCACGACACTTCCTGGGCGGAAAAATACAACCGCAAATTCCTAAATAACAACGAGGACCATAGCGATCGAAACTACAAAGAGTTTCCGAACAGGACATAGACAGCAAACTTGTCAAATTGCTATAACTCGGCAATCTTCAGATGTAATCCGTACTCTACGAATGGAATCTCGCCCATTCATCAACCTCGGAATCACTTATTGCAAATCGTTTTACGTTAAAGAGCGAAAGGAGCGCAACCGTCGCAGATTCCAGGTATTCGTATCCAACTTATACGTCTTGCAGTTAAGCCAGTCCACACCGAGCTGGTCAACGATCTCATAAGCGAGGCCTTCTTTGCGGCTCTGGGAAGATTCATCGCTCATCAAAAAGTCAGTCTTTCCAGCCGACCGATGGATCGAATGGCACTTCACAACTCTCAACTCACCTTACTTCAGCGGATTGTGGAAGCTAGCAGTAATTCATCAAACGACATCGCAGACGTGTCGTCATTAAGAAGCTTCATACAATTAAAACGCGAAACACACTCATCATCCAAATCAAAACCAATCCTCAACTCCAGACCGCCAACTCCGATATCTCCAGACCGAAACGATCTCTTTATCCTTACACCCAGTCACATCCTCATCGGAGACATACAAGTTTGCGAGATCGAACATTCAGGGACACTCTATCCAACCGTCTCCAGCTTTCGTCAAGTGTATCAACACGAGTTGAATATCCAAACTAGATGGAGTAAGGCAGTCACGGCATACGAAAAGACATCATCATCCTCCTCAGAGGAGACAACGTTACCCCAATGCAATGACAACGCAATGGGCAGATTCATCAAGGTCCAGCCCGGCGCAGACGGCAGCATACGCCCGGCCACCGTTCGAACGGCAACCTGGATCGGAGCATCAAGCGGATAGTACCACTATCGAGCAGAACGACGCCAGATGACTCCGACACAATCAACAGCAACGAAGTCTGATGAGAAACCCAACTCACGACATTAACCATATCATTTGATCGGGATCCTATCAACGGGGGAGGATGTTACGTCGGCCGACCCTCTACCAGGACCGGGCCGCACATGGCGGACGGGATGGTAGCCAGATGTCCGCACATCCTTATTGCGTACCCTTAAGAATCTCAAGGACCTACCATAAATCTTAGCAAATTTTAGCTACAGTCATTCAGATCGAACAAAGATTTATTTACGAAAGCGTTTTCTAAGGTCTACGGTTTGTTTCTGGGAACCACTTAAAAGTTAGTATTTCCACACGTGCGATGCTTCCTACCTCCAACTTTCTATCGAGGGCGGCTAAGACCCCTTCTAGTCCACCAACAATCGGAATAGCCAATACAAACAATGTCTATTACCCTCAATTCCCAGGACAAAAACAGTCATCAACAAATCCGACAATCCCGTGCGCTAGACACACTCTTTCCTAGCTATCCTCTGACACAGCATCGTCACTTTCAGCGTAGTCCATTTTCGTCGTCAGAGCAGTCAAGAAGTCTACCACGATTCTACCCTTAAATTAATCCGTTTCGTTAAGTCTAACTAACTCATCGAGAGATATCGTCAAGTCGGGTCATATTCCTGTAACGCATTAACTGTACTCATCGTCAAACACTTGTGACGCTCATAATATTGTCTAATCTATTGTTGACAACATGCGTTACATTAACCTGTTAACAGAGAGTTAATATCAGTTAACCACACCTGTTATGATAATCCAAACAAGGGGATATTTCGCGGCGTAGATTAGCCGAATCGTAGCGAGAATTGACACCTCTCGCTGACGCGTTTTCTTCGCGACCGCGTCTCTGCGCGAACGGTCGCAACCACAAAAGCCGTTAGACCACAGGGAAACCTGGTGATAATCCGCCCAGAAGCAGAAGACGGAGAAATAAAATAGAACGAACAAGCATGCGACGCAGTTTTCACCCTTGTAAACCCCGCAAAAAGGGGATACAAGTCAGCGCAATCCGGAAGATAAGCAGCAACGGTCTAGTCGTAGAAACGACGAAACCAGAAAGTCTCAAAGCATTTACAGAGAACGAGAAGCTACAAGAGGCTGGACTAAAAGCCGGCACACCACAACGTCACCCCCCCTTCCACATGATCATGTACGACGTCCCGAGGAAGAAGAGACTGGCATGCATATGAAGGGAAAACCAGGAGAGACTGAGGGAGAGCGACGTTGCAGCCATCAAGTTCTGCTTAAGAACGGGACGCCGGGATCAACAGGAGACCAGCTGGGTAATTCGAAGTACCCTTCCCCCTGCCGCAGGTAGGGGACAAGTTACTAAAAGGAAAAATATACATCTCCTGCAACGCGTGTAAACTTAGGGAATACACAGCGATCAGTTGATGCTATAAGTGCCTGGTTACGGACATGTGGCAAAATATTGCCGCGTAAATTACGCAAATTGCGCTCACTGCGCAGATAGTGGACACAGCACCAACGAGTACCCAAACAAGGACAACGAACCAAGCTGCGTAAACTGTAAAAAGCATAGAAGGTAAAATACCCGGGCTCGGCACAGAAAACGCGATTGCCTGTCGGGGCACGAAACAAAATCCATCACAGGCAGCGACGAGAGGCAGACACATGACGCCGCTCGGATTGGCCGGCCTGTGCACAACTCACTGCGTATGTGCACAGATAGGCAAAGGAGCGGTGGAGCGACGGCGATCTATGCAGTATGTCATTACTTGCCGCCGAACGGGAACATCGGGGTCGGCATTCAACATCTAGAGAAAGTACTGCGTAGCCTAAACGGAAAGAGAGTCATAGTCGGCATAGACGCGAACACCACATAGCCGCTATTGTATAGCAGGAATACCGACGAGAGAGTAGAAGCCATGGAAGCCGTCATTGCACAATACGGCCTCCACGTCCTTAACAGAACAGGGCAGGCTTACACCTTCCAGACGACCCTATCGATGGACGATCGAACATATATATAACCTCCAGCGACCACAGTATCCTGGAGACGCGCCTGAATTTCAATAAACAAAGTAGACCGCCACATCCTCAGGAAAGGAGTTACAACACGAGAACAGCTATCTGGAAGTGTTTCAAAGAGTCCACTTGGAGGAGGAAAAGGACCTCCGAGAGGTAACCCTCCAGCGAGCAGACGATGTTGAAAGAATAGCAGAGCGATTGCAGGAATCCTTGATATGAACCTGCAACGCGGTCATCCCAAAGAAGAAATGGCACAATAGATCAGTGCCATGCTGGCCGCCGGAACTCGCTAGAGAAAAGCGGCGCATCTACCGGGCAAGAAGAAGATACCAAGGGGCCAAGGACGCTGCAACGAGGGAACAAGGGAAACTGCGGTACCGGGACACCCTGTTGAAGTACAAGAAGGCAGTAACGAAAGCGAAGATCCAGAGCTGGCAAGAATTTGTTACTAAGGAGCGTAACAAGGGTTCTTGGGGAATCATTGACAGTACGGTCACGGGAAGAGTAAGGAGAGCAGATACAGTGTCAACGCTGCAAACGCCACAAGGACATATCTCCGACTGGTGATCAACCGCAGAAGCGATGCTGTCAGCCCACATAACGGATGATCAAGGACGTTCTGACACGGAGGAACCAGCCGAGATAAGGTGGAATATGGGAACCCTCCCGAACGTCGCAGACGCCGCACAGTTCCGGCTGGAAGAGCTCTGCGGATCAGTCAAAAGAATGACGGGATGGAAGTATCTTGGAACCGAAATGAACGATGTGGAAGACTTTCAACGCGCCATGGATGGACTCCACCAAGAAATACTAAAATTAGTGCGCGGCTACCTCTATTGGGGTATCTTCACAAGAAAATGGCAAGTGGAAACTTGATCACCATTCCAAAAGAACCGAAACGTGACAGAAGTAGCACGAAGTCTTACAGGCCAAACTGCCTGCTCTCCATGGTGGCTGAATTACTGGAGAGACTAATGGCGGCCAGAATATCAACCCTCTCTCATCATCTCGAGCTGAACGCGGACAGACAATACGGCTTCCGCCCCGGAGTATCGAAGACGAACGCGATAGTTCAACTCAAGGAGAAAGGCGGGCAGAAGTACGAGCGACAAGAAGTACGTTTTCGCTATCGCACTCGACATATCAGGCGCCGTCGACAATGTATGGTGGCCAAACGTCGTGCACGAGGTAACGAGAAGAGTATGCCCCGACAACCTATGCAGGCTTAGACGGAGCTACTTCACAGACAGTACACAGCATATCGTAGGCAAATACGAAGTGATCGCCAAGCCCGTCACCAAAGGGTTCCCGCAGGAATCGGTAATGTGTCCAAGTTTTTGGGATCTGGTATTCGATGATCTGCTGGACGATCTAAGAACTTACACAACAGAATGCTAGCCGGTCGCGAATGCAGACGTCATCATCATACTGATAGCAAGAAACGACAGGACAGAGCTACAGAAGACAAGGCAGGAAGCAGTCACGAGTGTTTCCAACTGCTGCTCCAGGAACAAAAGTGGCATTGTCGGCGGGAAAAACAGGAATGCTCCTGCTGAACGGAAAATTGGTCTCGGAAAGGCCTCCAATTATCAAAATAAATGGAAAAAGAATTCGAAGGCGACAAGCGATAAATTACGTCGGAGTGCACTTCGAGAGTCGTCTAAACATTAATGAACACATTGAGGTGACAACACAGAAAGCCGGAAATCTGTTCAACAGCCTCGCAAATGAGACCAAGGCGATAATCACGTACGCCGCGGCCGGCTGGTGAGAACGGTCGCCTTGCCAGCATCTGGGCCTTCGAGCACTGCCACCACGAGTCCATACCCGAATTTTGGACGCGCAGAGGTGTCGCTACTCTCTCCAGGCTAACACTCAAGCGCCCGTGGTACCAACTTATGTCATAGGTGGGACCACCGTGCGGATGTACGGCCACGTCACTGCTGGATCGATGACATGCTAGCCGAGCATTCAGCAGACCAGCGGCATTTTTGTACCCAAGGAATTATTCCGGCGGTCCCGTCCTTCGCATCGGGATCGTGGGTGCGCTACAAACAAAAGCCGCGTAGAGAGAGTATAGCCGCACTTGAGCGCACGTATACTCCCAGCGACCTACCCTGCGGTGCGCATAGAGAACTCTCGTAGGCAGGACGCCCGTCCCGATTGCCCTCCCTGGCTGCGGGAACGTGGGTTTATTAGCTCCCATAGGCTCGCACTCGGCGAGCCCCTCCCTGCGGAGAACACACAGTTCATCGGTGAGCACAGCGAATTCAACAGCAAGCTGAAGACATTCCGGCTGAGAGAAGTTGACACGTGAGTCTGCGGCATGGAGGAATCTCCGCAGCACATACTTGAAGTATGTCAACTCTTCGACGAAGAAGGACAGAGACTGCGGAATTCCATACAGGCCATTGAACTAATTTGGCCGAAAGAAAAGGGGGAGTTCATCAATAAGGATGTTTACCACCACGTCCAACACTTCACCAAGAGTGATCTGTTGGCGAAAGAACAAATGAGTAGAGCAGCACTACAAGGAATGAGGGGCCCTCTCCAACAGCGAAGACCACCAGCAAAAAGACAAGGAGACTAACAGTGAAATCGACCACCAAGGAGAAACACACGGAAAGCACAAGTACCAGGAGAGAGAAGCGGCGAACCAACCGAGACACACCAGCAACCATAAAAGAATAGAAACCACAGAACAACCAAACCGAATACGAAATATAACAGAACAGACCACAGGACTAAAAGAGGAATAACAAACATGAGGATACAGAAATAATGCAACGCGCACTAAAGCGCGAGTAAAAAGGCAAGCGTGCAGACTGAGGAGTCTACCTGCGACCGTCGGTGCAGGTGTGACGGATCAAATTTTTGTTTAGCACGTGCCACGCCAGATGCGATGGTCCTTGCGAGATTCCTCATAGTCTCGACGTTAAGAGCCATCCACTGTTAACGCTAACCCTCAACAGGCCTAAGGAGACACCGTAAACCGAATCTGTTCAGTTTCATTTCTCTTCATACAAACATTTTCGGTTTACAGATGGTCCGCATATTTGTCGCACGTTCTTAACTATTACGGAGAAAGCGGGTGTCTGGCGAGATAACGGACTTTTGCCATGAACCAGGATGCCCATGTCTGGTTTTCTTTGTCGTAATAATTTCATTCAACAGCCAATGGGCATCGCGGATCATTACCCTCACTTTTCTACCGAAAAGTGCGGACGACAAATCCGCGTTCTGAGTTCAAAAGGGCACACCCACACCGAGCTTTCCTCCTTGATGGTACGAGCGAGGACCGAATAGTTCTTCTTCCGATCGTATTTGTAACAAAACCCTGACTGTGAGAAATAAATTTGATTCCACACTGAATCTTGCGTTTTCACTTCAAAAATTACGTGACACAGGCGGCACCCACACGATAGGATCTGTGACGGTGCACGTTATAATCGGCTGGAAAGCCACTCTGCCGGGACCGAGCCACGCGCTGATATCTCCGCCTTCTTGTGGCCTCCGCCGGAAACGGTGAAGTGCGACGCTCGCGTCGTGAGACGCCGGCTGAGCCAGCTGTCGCCCGAAAGGGTAGGTTCAACTTGTCCAATGATCCGCAAGGCGAGGGCAGGGTTTTTCCAAGTCGCGCACCGACCATCAGAGCGCCGCTCCCTGGTAGGGGACCCTAGAAAGTACGAATAAGAAAGAATCAAACAACACCATGATTCAAGCCAGTATGAGTTTCCACTCGAGGTATGGCGCGGCCGTCCACTGGTCAGGCTCTCAAACTACTAGTCCGAACCTACCGCGAGGGGTCATGCAGAAAAAGGAGCGGGCAGAATGAGACCGAGAGTGAAGAGCCGATCCCATTAGATCGTCGCACCAACATCGCAGAGGCTACGAACGACGCAGGGCGCCGCGGGAACCGCTACCTCGGGAGCGTCAGACTAAGGGACGCGGCACTAGGGGGAGTGATCCCCCCTAGCTTTCCAACTCAAGCCGGGAAACCTCCCTACACGACAACAACGGCAGGGCGTTAGACGACGAGGTTGCACCCAGGTAGTAATTCGCAAGAGATCCCGGGTGTACGCCTGAACGTCGGGACGATCACGGTGGGGTTTTAGTCCGTAAGAGCCCGACATTACTCGGTCGTTGCTACGCAGCGCCGAGTCTCTATGAGGATTTCCCCGCGTAAAAAAAAGGTCTCCATAACCTGATTGCTTGCATGTTTCTCATTACTTCAGCGTTGCAATGGTATGACAGCTTAGATATGACATCGTCTAAACTGCTCAATTCAGGACACAATTCAGGCTCTTTGCAGGGATTGTTCTGCTGAGACGTGTCTTCATCGTCGCGGCGTTCATAATTTATATAATTTGCCTTCTTCAATAATTGTTTTTTAAGTTTCCGCAATTTTAAAGCTCTAGCTAATAGCTTGATGCGTAATTCATCTTCAGCTTTCAAGAGAGTACACGTCAGCATTGCTTCAATCCGTAAATCCCATGTGCGATATCGGTGACACCTTAATGTTTTACGGCGGACTCTGCGGATCCACGTTACTAATCTTTCTGTATCACATGGCTTGGCGTCACTATCATGATCTCTCTTCTTCGACTTCGCCATGAAGACGACTTCGTAGTTTTCTTAATTAGCAGAAATACGTATGTCCTCTTTTCCGAGGTTAACACAATATCGATGATAACTTCCTTGAGAAATGGGTTAACACGAAATATCGACTGATACGATATTCACGTTTTCTTATAGCTATGAAAAAGACACTTTGTACACCGTGACGAACTAATATCCAAGAGATGTGTTAAAACATGCATAGAAAACACATGAATCGCTTCAATGGAAAACTTGTCGATCTTATAATGTCTAACTAACGGACATGTACCTTTTATAATAGAATAGAACACGTAAATTTCGTAGCTGAGAATTATTGGAAGTTTCACATTTAATTCATAATTGCAATAATCTATTCTAACGAAATGAGCCATTTATTTATCATCCGAGTATGTATTATGACATTTATGTTATAATAGCATTGTGAAAATGAGACAATCTGAATACAGAAATACTGTTTCAAATCATTTCTTCCATATTCCTTATGTCGTTTATAAATATTTCGTGTATGAAATTTGTTCTTTCTACCCCTACTCCGGGGAAACCATAACTTGTATTTAAACAAAATCAAGTTTGTTTCAGACCCTTCGCGGAGAAACGCGCTTGCGACATAGTATGTCAACGAGTATCGTAAATTCCCGTTACAGTATCCTTTTTTATATACTTTGTTACGACTATTCGCGGAGAGACGCGGTCGCGAGGAAACCGCTTCAGCGAGAGGCGTAAATTCTCGCTACGATTCGGCTAATCAACGCCGCGAAATAGTCGTTCCCCTTGTTTCGATTAGAATAACAGTGGGTGATTAAACTGAAATCAAAGCTGTGTTAACAGGTTAATATGACATATATATTCAACAATGGATTACACAATATTACGAGCGTCACAAGTATTTGGCGATGACTACAGTTAATGCCTTACCGAAGTATGTCCCGACATGACGATATCTCTCGATGAGTTAGACTTTCGGAACGGACTGAGTTAAAGGTAGAACCGTGGTAGACTTATTGACTGTTCTGAGGACGAAAATGGACTACACTGAAAGTGACGATGCTGTGTCACAGGAGAGCTAGGAAAGGGTGTGTCTAGCGCACGCGATCATCCGATTTGTTGATGACAGTTTTTGGCCAGAAAGTGAGGGTAATGGACATTGTTTCTTTTGGCAATTACGATTGCTGGTGGACTAGAAGTGGCCTTACCGCCCTCGATAGAAGGTTGTGGTGGGAAGCATCGCAAGTGTGAAAAGAACTAATTTTCGAGTGTTTTCCGGAAACAAACCAGAGATCTTAGAAAACGCTTTCGTAGAAAGGATCTTTGTTCGATCTGAATGACTTTAGTTGGAATTTTCGAAGATTTATGTTAGATCCTTGACATTGTTAAGGGTACGCAATAAGGATGTGCAGACACATGGTTACCATCCCGCTCGCGATGCGAGGTCCGGTCCAGGTATAGAGTCGGCCGACGTAACATACTTATATATATTTAAATTATTCCAAATATGTTTGACGAGTTGCAACAGGTACTCCTCTTGTTATTTTATGATATTGATCCTCACGCAATCCACCACAATGATGACTCCGACCTGATTTGAAACGATGCATGGCAAACGCTAACGACGGTATAAAAGCAATGGATAGTGTTTCGATCACTACGCCACCGTTGCAACCCGCGAACTTTCCGTACGATTCGCTTTATTAGCGGCGCAACTCGACGCGGCAGACATTTGTTGCCAAATATAGCGTACATACACCGGTTTTCCTTATGTAGATATCAATTTCAATGTTTTTGCAGTTCTGGTTATTCAGGCTACAATATTCAATTGAACGTATCTACGCTGCAATTATTGATATGGTGTCCATTCGATGCCCGTTATACTTTACGATGACTTCCAAATACAGAGCACATCAGCCTCCTCGAGCTATATCAACGCTGGCCATTGTCAAGTACGGCGTAGTTTCAGTTTTGCATATTTAGGGTTAAATATTGTAGTGATCTTATCTCATTTTCTATTTCAGATATGTCGACTATTCGAAGCGCTTTATACTCCACATTTGCTATCAAATACAGCGCACAGAATCCGGTTCGTGCTACGTCATCCCGGGCCCATAACAAACCAACGGCTTTGCAGTTTTGCAGATTCTGTCTTCTTTATTCTATTGAACGTATCTCCGTTGGTATTGGTGATATGTCGACAATTCGATGTGCGTTATACTCGACATATGCTGCCAAATACAGCGCCCATCAGTCGGCTTGTGCTATGTCAACTCTGGCCCCCGTCATATATAGCGTAATTGCAGTTTTTCATATTTAGTCTGAAATATTCAATTCATCGCAACTAGAGATATGTCGATAATTCGATGCGAACAATAATCTTCATGCTCTTCAATGCTATCGAGGATTTTGTCACCCCGCTACTTGTATATTCTACATAGTCCATACGTAACAGGAAACTTAATAAGTTGTAATAGGGAACGTCATGATAGACCAGTAATTGTATCACGAAAGGTATTTTATTCCATTTGGAAGAAGGCAGTAGACCAGTTTTCGATTGCTGAACAATTTCTGCGACACAGCCTTAAAGAAATGGCATGCAGTTTCACAGTGACAAACATCATGAAGGTTCACATTTTCTACTGTTCGCGTGTTTGGGGCGGATGTCGCACATTTAATCGAAAGTGTTTCCACGCTGTATCAGTGGAAGCTAAATACATGAAATTTCCGCTATTAATGTACACAATGCGGAAAGGTTTCTTTAATATAGATAATGTGGCTAAGACATCTGATGGCAAATTTTTTAATTGTTAATGAAAAGCTTCGAAATCCAAGCACATTTATATATACCATTTACTCGCCTTCTTTCATTTCATGTTCCTGTTAATCGCAAGATATGGAATCAGTATGAAGGAAAGAGTAGCACTTCTCTCGGAGCTGAGTGGAGTGAAGACAGTTTACTCGAAACATTGCGTCGAATAAAAGGTGATTAAAGCGGAAAACCTGAAGCCGTGCGATATTGGAATTCCAATATTGGACATAAGAATATTAGGTAGGTGACTTCGAACTGACAATACTACGACAATTCAGTTATAACCTGGGATCAAGCATACACAGTCATTTTCTCTGTCTATTATAATATTATATCTGTGAATAATAATATATAATTTCTTGTACTTCTCTATATCTCTCAGGTATCTTGGGGGAAGAAACTTAAAGTCGTCTATGTATTGTAGACTCATTCGTAAACTACTGTAACGTAACTATTCCTGGCGTTACAATACGTGTCTCACAATGAGCCACGGGATTTTATGTAAAATCTAGATATCTATATCTCACTTTCTACACTTAGGTGTTGCACTGCTTCTGTGCGACAGCTGTAACTTAAGGCATAACAGGTTTCGGCACCCCCGTATCATGCAAATAACTGTATCTGTACAATGGAAGAGGAATTATTTTAACATTGCAGTATAGATAATTTACAGAGTAAAAGTTTTCAACCAATGTTGTGGTAGGACTCACCACCGATTGAAAGCGGCCACAGCCTATATGTAAATCGGGCATTAGAGGCACGTGCTAAGTAATTTACGGACCAATAGTACGGTAGAAATGCGGTAGTAGTTGCTGTATTGGTCGTAAAAATCAGCACTAAATTATCGTAGCTCCTCATTCCCGATCGGTCGCCTAGAATTATTAACAGCCATTACGATAAATGTCAACAGTGATATTCTCACGTAGATTGCGATTATTGCACGTTACGAACGTAAGGTGAGAGATTCGTACTCCAATTATGATGGTTATTTCAAAATTTATAATAAACTGACAGAGTAACGATACAGAATGTTACATTAACAGAACAGGATAGGAATGGAATGTCGAGTGCTGACTTGGGAGAGTTTTTTATACCAAGGATCTGGTTCCTGTGGTGGGTTATCGCTGGATGCCGTCACACAGATATGCTGTTACTGCTTAGTTATAGTTTTGATGGCTATGGTATGCGAACTGATATACAAAATATGATAATCCTATCGCTATATGCGGAGATCACCGTGACAATATAGTTCTTCTACCTTGCACACTCGATTAGCATTATTTCAATTGTGATATTTTGTTGGGAAATGATACAACGCTTATCGATTTGTGTGATGGAAATCTGTTTCTGGCCGAAGGCAATGTGTGCAAGAACGCACAAGACAGATTCCGCATTGTACTTAGACACATTGCTTTCAAGATTCCGCTTGAACACATTTTACGCGGATAGTACAAGCGCGAATGAGCACGAATTAACAAGATATATATGTCGGAGATGAAAGTATAGCGGGCCTTACCTTCGGAATTGTTAGGAATATCCGTAACACTTTAATTTTATACCAACCCGATTATAATTGTCCGAGATTTCCGATAATGAGCTTGGACTGAAGGCGACAACTAGTCGCCGATCGTAGCCGCGGACACGGGATGGACGTTTCTGTCTAATAAAGGTATAGGGTAATAGTATAGTTCTCCTCAAAAAGAAATAGTTGTAGCGGCACTCGACAGTAAACATTCCAACGATCTTTGCCCCGTGGCTCGCCATATACAGACCGTATTCTTCGGGAAAGATGATTGCCAGATGTCGATTCATCATACATAGTGTATGTTCAGCTAGCCTCAGTAAGTATCTTTCCGTCGGAGATATGTCGACGTTTCAACGCCAAATCACTACATTTTATACACAGAACATAGTGCACACTGAATTAAATGTCGAATCAAGCAAAACATGCGGCAAAACGTGATATTTCGTCGATTTTGACGCAAAATGTCCGTAATTTGCTTCCCGTTGGAGATATTTGGACGTTCAAACTCCCACATCACTCCATTTTGCACGAATAACATAGCGCACGCTAGCATAAGCGTCGAAACGAGCCCAACAACTCGCATAACGCGATCATTCGTCGATGTTGACGAACAATGGCAGTACTTTCGTTCCTGTTGGAGATATTTCGACGTTTAAACGCCCAGAGTACTATACGTTACGCGCAGAATATAGTGCAAGCTGTATTACGCGTCGAAACTTGCCCAACGACTCGCAAAACGCGATCATTCGTCGATTTTGACGAAACATGGCCGTAATTTCCATCCCGTTGGAGATATTTCGACGTTTCAACGCCCAAATCACTACATTTTATACACAGGACATAGTGCACGCTGAATTAAATGTCGAATCGAGCCTAACATGCGGCAAAACGCGATATTTCGTCGATTTGGACAAAAAGTGTCCATAATTATCGTCCCGTCGGAGATATTACGACGTTTCAACGCACAAATCACTACATTTTACATGCAGAACATAGTGCACGCTGAGGTAAACGTCGAAACGAGCCCAACAACTCGCATAACGCGATATTTCGTGGATTTTGCCACAAAATGTCAGCAAACTTTCTTCCCGCTCGACATATTTCGACGTTTAAAAGTCCAAATCATTCCATTGAACACGAATAACATAGCGCACGCTAGCATAAGCGTCGAAACGAGCGCAACAACTCGCATAACGCGATCAATCGACGATTTTGACGAAAAATGGCAGTACTTTCGTTCCCGTTGGAGATATTTCGACGTTTAAACGCCCATATTACTGAAGTTTAAGCGCAGAACATAGTGCACGCTGTAATAAACGTCGAAACAAGCCCAACAACTCGCAACAGGAGATCATCCGTCTATGTTGACGAAAAATGGCCGTAATTTCCGTCCCGTTGGAGATATTTCAGCGTTTAGGACCGCAAATTAGTGTATTCTACGCGCAGAACATAGTGCATGCTATTATAAGAATCGAAACAAGCCCAACACCTCGCAAAATGCGATCATTCGTCGCTTTTGACGAAATATGGCCGTAATTGCCATCCCGTGGGAGATATTTCGACGATCAAACTCCCACATCACTCCATTTTGCACGAATAACATTGTGCACGCTACCATAAGCGTCGAAACGCGCCCAACAACTCGCATAACACGATCATTCGTCGATGTTGACGAAAAATGGCAGTACTTTCGTTCCTGTGGGAGATATTTCGACGTTTAAACGCCCAAAGTAATATCTGTTACGCGCAGAAAATAGTGCACGCTGTATTACGCGTCGAATCAAGCCCAACTACTACCAACTACCATATATATATATGTGTGTGTGTTGTGTCTGTGCGCATTCTACATTATTAAATCAAATCAGTAATCTAAGATACATACTTAAAACTAGACTACGTTCCGGTAAAGAGTTATGAAATAAGAACTACATTACGAAACATGCATGTCTATATATAAACATATATGTATATATATATAATCTATATTCCAAACTAAACTACTGTTACTTATTTATTTGTTTTAAATCAAGTTAAGATTAAAATTCCGCAAAAAATTTTTTTCTTTGATTTAGAGTTTAGTCGGAAGGGAAATATTGAAATGATATTATTGTGTATGAAATATTTATTTGGATTTTCGATTGATACGGTAGTTGCTGCCACCAGAAATAGTCTAAGGACTATTTCAAAATTTTTATTTATTGCAAACGTTACGGGTAGCGTCGACTAGAGTTTAATGCTACTGGGAAAACTGATTTCACTTTTCGGCTAACCTGCTATGTGCAGGGATACTAGCACGGAAGAGGATTAAAGCTGGGTACAATATTTGAATGTCAAATTGTTCGTTGCTTGATGTGAATTTATTTTTTACGTTTGCCTTCTTCTTCTCTTTTAATTTCGCTATAATAGTTTGTTGTTAGAACCCAAGCTCAGTTCGTTTGTTACGATGGATTCTATTGCCACGATTATCTTGCCTTTGGGTTTGATTATCGAGGATGATTCTAACGATCCTCTCTGTGTGGAACTTGTGTGATTTCGCAAGCCTTGCCCAAAGACGGGCAATATTTTGCCAACAATGGGAGGAAGAATCCGAAGATCGATAGGTGTTTTCGATAATCGAAAACACCGTTTGCACAAGCCAACACAGCGAACGATCCTTCAGTTAAATTTTCAAAGGAAATTGTTCTACTATTTCTCTCTCTTTTTTATAATTTCATGCAATGATGGCAAGAAGATCGGTCAATAGCAATGCCAGTATTACTCTTAATTTTCGATCGACGTCAACGATGTATTTAATGGTCCTCTCTGTGCGGGACGTGTGTGATTTCGCAAGCCTTGCCCAAAGACGGGCAATATTTTGCCAACAATGGGAGGAGGAATGCGAAGATCAGTGGGTGTTTCAGTAGCTGAAAACACCGTTTGCACAAGCCAACACAGCGAACAACCCCTTCGTTTAATGTTTAAAATAGTGATTTTACTTTCAAACCGTTTACGGAAATAAAACGAGATCGATGATAGGTAATTCTCGAGTACAACGAAATTATCAGAGACGAAGGAAATTTTTAAAATTTATTTTCTTACCTTGAGAAACAGGTGCCGTCGGGTGCCATCACTTCGTCTGCTCTGACGGTCGTCGGTGTTTTTATTTCTGGGTTTATTTCTCGAACTCGGATATAATTTATTATCAATCTTTTACTTTATTTATTTATTTGGATACACGGTTTACAAATTACTAACCGGATTAATACCGCAATTACAATGTGTTTTTGTTTGTGTCTAAGCGATGGAATGAGGACTTCAAATATATTTTTTTTTCTTAGTTACGATTTTCTTTTCTTGCTTGGACAACTAAAGACCGCCGAAACGCACAATGTTATACAAAATTTCTAAACGCACGATATAGAACGAATTAAGCACGTAATAAAACGTATTAATGAACACGACAATAATGAACGTTATAATGAACGAACGAACTTTATGATGAACGAATGAGCTTTATAATGAGCGAATGAGCTTTATAATGAACAAACGAACTTTTTAAAGAACGAATGAACGAACGAACTTTATAATAATGAACGAATGAGCTTTATAATGAACGAATTAACTTTATAATGAACGAATGAGCTTTATAATGAACCATAATGAACGAACGAACGCTGCTCTATGTTGCTACGCTTATTTATAATGCCATCTCCACGAGGTGGTGGTTGTGGTGGTGGTCCACTGGGAGTACCCTTCCGTGGGAATCGGGATTTTGCAGTTTTGGCTTCCAGAGATCGTACGTGAGAGAATGTAAGTTTCATATTTCGACTTAGTTCCACTCGGTCCAGTGTTTCTGCTGAGCTAGCGTCTAGGAGACTTGAGACGTTCCATGCTGGTCTAGTCTTTTTCGAGAGACTTCCACGTTTGTACCGTGGGATTTATCTGTGTTTCTTCGGCACGTGCAAGGGCAAACGTTCCATGCTGGTCTAGTCTTTTCGAGAAGCTTCCACGTTTGTACCGTGGGAATTACCTGTGTTTCTTCGGCGCGTGCAAGGGCTGGCGGCTGCAGCATCATTATCATTTCGATGTTTGCTCGGGCAACACGCGCGATCCGCTGCTCTCCCACAACAAGGGCCTCCTCCTTCGAGTTAGTTTGCGTAAGTTTGGTTTAGATATATATTTGCATATTATGGTTGTTTTCGTGATTTTTATCCTTTTTCCTTTTCTTGTTGTTTCTCTAGGCTTCGGTGATCGACGTTTAAACAATGTTTGCGGAGGCATTTCCATCAGGGGTTCCTATCCAGACTTCTCTGGTGCGTATTTTGTCTTGTTTTTAATCCGCTTGATTCGTTCTGTTTCGTTTTAGTTAAACTATATTGTGTTGTTTCAGCGCAAGCGAAAGAGGGATTCCGAAGAACCCATGGGCGATTCGAGAAGGCCCATCAAGCGCATGCGGCGCTGTGATGAACCAGAGTGGTCGGAGAAAATATTCGACATTGATGCCGAGGCCGTGGATTTCCCGTCGGAGTTGAGTTTTGACAATTTTGTTACTGTCGATGAGAGTTTCTTCGATACGGAGACCGTCGTATTGGAGTGGGAACCCCCTCTGGTTGAAGTCGTTGATACAGATGGTTGTGTAAAAGTTTATGTTGCAAATGAAATTCCTGGAGAGGTTTTGGAGGCACATCTTTGTCACCATGCTTCTGAGAGAAAGGGAATTTCCCCTGTTGTGCGTTAATGATGTATGCGTGAGATCAGCGAACTTTGTCCTGGAGCTACTTGCTTCGATTTTGATTTGGTGTAGGTGCTTCAATTTCGTTGGTTCGTTGTTTGATAATCGTGTGTTCCTTATTATTATATTTTTTGTTTTGATGCATTTTGTTTTTTGTGTTCAATATATATATATACATTTTAAACGTGATAGTGTAAGGTTATCCTCTTCTTTTAATGTTTGTTAAATATATGTGTATTTATTTAATTTTGTATTTTCCCCTTTTTTAAATTAATTATATATATATCCGGTTTACGGAGCAGGGGTGAGATATCCCAGTACCGGCGCAGCGGTGGGTGGTCAAGTGGTCTCAGCTGCGTCGTCATCTCACGACCACGGCTTCGGGGGCGTACCGCCAGGCCCCCGGATGTGTTTTCACGTCTGACGAGGCGGGATGCAGCTGTACGGAGATTCGCGAGGAACCTCCGCGAAGAGTGACAAGAGGATCGCGGAGAACCGCGGGCGTTGCGGACGGCGTCTTCCTCGCACCGGCCGCGATGACGGAACTCGCGACTGTAAGAGCGCTGCGAACGCGGGCGATGTCCGACGACGAGGATTCGGTCGTCTCGTTCGCGCCGCGATCATCTCCGGGATTGACTGTCTCCGGAGGGAACGTAAGACGCATTATGTCGTTGACCCCGGAGATCTCCGTGGAATTGGCACTGGAGATACGGATGTGCTCGGCGGCCGTTGTGAGCGCTGAATTCACCAGGCAGGTGTCTAAGATCTTGCGGGTGGCGGCGATATCGTCGAACCTCAAGGGAGAGGGCATTAAGGACTTGAAGGACGCGAGGACCTACGTCGCCGCCTCATGGAGGGAGCTGAACCTGCAGAGGGCCGAGGTGGTACACAGCGATAGCTCCACGGCCGCCAGGCTCGCGGAAGAGAGGCTGATCGCGTTGGAGGAGGAAAACGCGACCTTGCGCAAGGAAATAACGAGGCTGGCCGCTCGCATCCACGAGCGCCCGCGGTGCAACGGTCGGGTTATCTAGTCCGACCACCCTCCGTGGGAGGGGAATCAAGAGGGCGCTCGTCTGGATGCCCTAGAAAAGAAGATGGACGAACACGGTCATTCCATTATGAGGGCCATCGAGGAACGGTTCGGGAGCCGAAGACCGCGCAGTCCCGAACCACGCTGCAAGGCGGATCAACCCAACGACCCATGCGACACCTAAGCCACAACGCTCCCGTTGGAGCAGGGGGCGGCGAATGGTGGTGGAAAGGCGGCCGCGGAAGAAGAGGAGCACAAGGAAGGAGGAGAAGAAGGAGGGAGCGCCTGCCGCTCCTCCGACTAGACCGACGTGAGCGTGTAAGACGGACGCCGCACCAGCGACCAGGAAAGGAACGGCGCAGGCGACGAAAACGGCCGGGCTCCCCCGCGCACCGCGTATGTCCGCGGTGACGCTGACCATCAACGACGGGGTCAAGACATCGTACGAGGATATTCTCGCGACGGCGCGTCAGAAGGTCCCGCTCGCGGAGATCGGCGACGTGTCCCTCGGAATGAGAAAATCGATGACCGGGGGATAATTATACGACTCCCCGGCGACAAATACAGAGGGAAGGCGTCGCGACTGGCGACGCGTCTGGCCGATGTACTGGTCCCGGCCGCAGTGAGAGTGGCGGCCCCGAACAGGACGGCACAGTTGAGGGTGTCCGGGATGGACATCTCGGTCGCCAAGAAGGAGCCGCGGCAGGCGCCGGCCTCGGCGGCGGGATGTAGCAGCGCGGAGGCACAGGTCGGAGAGATCCACAACACCAGATACGGCCTTGGGACCGCAAGTATAATGTGCCCGGTGGCCGGAGCCAGGAAATTAGCCCAGGACGGGAAGGTAGCTATGGGCTTGTCCACGGCGAGGATCACGGCCATTCCGAAGAGACCCTTGCACTGCTCCAAGGAGCTGCGGCACGTACGGGCAACTTGCACGTCCAAGGTGGATGGCGGGCATCTGTGGTACAGGTGCGGCGGTAGCGGATATCGTGCCAGGGGGTGTCCCTCCTCCGCGCCCAAGTGTCCGTTGTGCGAGTCGCTGGGAGCGCCGGCCAACCGCAGGATGTGCGGGGCAGCATGCGCTCCGTCGAAAGTCAAGAGGAAGCCACCGATCCGCGGACCGACCGCGGCGGTAACGTTAGAGGGGAGCACCGTCGAACAACCAACGGTGGATGGCCATGGGAGGAGGCCATGGAGGTGATCGAGTGAATTGAACCGTCTCCTCCAATGCAATCTGGGCAGATCGAGAAGGGCGCAAGACCTGCTCTTCCAGACCTTCGGGGAAAGCGAGGTCGCCCTCGCGGCTGTGGCCGAGCCTTATCGCGACTCCGACGCTCCCACCTGGATCGGCGAACTGTAAGGATCGCCGACCCTGGGTGCCTGCGGCACCCTGCTTAACCGCGGCAGGGACTACGTCGCGGACGATTAGGCAGGAATAGCGGTGGTGGCGGTCTACGTCTCCGCCAATAGCGGTCTGGCCGCGTTCGGCGTCTTTCTGGACGAGGTCGGCGAATGCGTCGAAAGGTGCTTTCTCCGCCAGAAGCTGGTCCTCGGGAACTTCAACGCCCACTCACCGCAGTCGGGGAACTCCGCGACGTACACCAGAGGAAGATGGCTCACCGACTGGGCCGCGGGACTCGGACACCTGCTGGCGAACAAGGGTACGGCGAGCACCTGCGTCGCATGGAGGGGGTCATCTGTGGTCTACGTCACGTGGGCCATCTCGGATCTGTACGCGAGGATCCGTGACTGGAGAGTAGCCTAGGGAGTCGCAACCCTGTCCGATCACCTCTACATATTTATTGAGGTGGTCCAGGAGGACGTGGACAAGAACAACAGCCGCGACGCCCGAGGTGGAGCGAGCCGCTCCGGCCCATCACCACTACACAGATGGCGCCTGATGGAGTGGGACAGGAAGATGTTTCGGGCGGCAGCCATCATCTCAGCGTGGAGCCGGGACGCCCGAGGGACGACCAGTCTAGGAAGTAACGAGGCAGTTACGACTCGCTGTCCGCCCGCTGACCTCCAAAATGGATCAGGTGCTGCTGGCCAAGGTAATTGGGACGCTGTTCCCGCGTCAGGACAGCGACGCCGGGCGGTCGGGATCGTCCCTCTCCTCCGGCGATGACGAGACGTCGTCAACGACAACGATGGCGATGACGTCGTCGGAGCGGAGCGAGGAGCTACGGGTCACGCAGGAGGAGCTTCTCGCGGCGACTGATAGGATGGCGTCCCGCGACGTCGCACCGGGTCTGGACGGAGTTCCGGGCAGAGTCCGGGCAGAGACGATGGAGGTGGTTTCCCCTCGCGTGCGGCATCTGTTCACCCGATGCCTGAGGGAGGGCATCTACCCGCGGACATGGCGGAGACTGTTCCTGCTGCGAAAGTATCGTTCGCCAGACTCGCCATCGGTGTTCAGGCCGATATGCCTGCTGGACGAGATGGGAAGTTGTTCTAGAGTGTGATCGCCACTCGTCTGGAGGCCCATATTTCGGAACGGGTGCCCGGATGGCACGACAGGCAGTTCGGCTTTCGCCGGGGTCACTCCACGGTGGACGCTGTGAAGCGGGTGTGGAGCATGGCGGAGGACATGGATTCCCGCTATGGGGTGGCGCTGGCGGTCTCCCTGGAAGTCCGCAACGCCTTCAACGCCATCCCATGGGTGAGGATAATTTAGGCTCTGCGGCACTTCGAGGTGCCGGCGTATCTAGTCGAGGTCATCGGAGACTACCTGAACGACAGGTGGATCACCTGCGTCGGGAGGAACGGGGAAGAGAGAAGACGCGTGGAGCGCGGCGTCCAGCAGGTTTCGGTGCTGGGGCCGATCTTGTGGATCACGGCCTATGACACTGTCCTTCGGTGCCCGATACCCCCGGGCACGGGCCTGGTCTGCTACGCCGACGATACCTTGGTGCTAGCCGGAGGACGGTGGTGAACGAGACCGTGATTCTCTCGGAAGACGCCGTGGCGTCCGCGGTGCACGTTATCCAGCGACTGGGATTGCGCGTGTGTCGGCCAAGTCGGATGCCCTGTGGTTCTTCGATCACCGCCGGAAGGGATCCCCTCCCGACGGACTGTCCGTGACCATAAACGGCGAAGCGGTGCCGGTGAACCGTCGTATGAGGTACCTGGGCCTCATCATCGACAGTCAGTAGAAGATCGGACCACATTTCGAGCTCCTGGTCCCGAGGGTGATGACCGCAGCCAACGCCTTGCGCGGCCTTCTTCCGAACAGCGGCGGAGTAGGGTCGGGAGTCCGCCGACTCTACGAGGGAGTGATCCGGTCCCGGGTCCTCTATGGGGCACCGGTGTGGGCCCAGGATCTGATGGGCAACCGTCGCAGTCGTACCCTGGTGTGGAGACTGCAAAGGACGACTGCTATCCGAATAGCCACGGGATATCGAACAATATCCAACGAGTCGGCGACAGTGCTGGCGGCGTCCCCCCCGTTTGAGCTGCGGGCCCGTCAGCTCTGTCGGGTGTATGAACACCTGAGGGCACCGCCTGCGAGGGCGGCGCTGTCGCCGGACGGCCTCTCGGCCTCGAACGTCCGGGAAGAGGCAAAGCTGGAGATCTGGGAACGGTGGCGCTCCCAGCTGATGGAGGAGGACGCCGGGCGGCCACACCGAGCTGTCCGCGCCGTGCTTCCCAATTGGGAGGCTTGGAGAGATCAAGGCGCGGTTCCGCTCACCTTCAGCACGACACAGATGCTCACCGTACACGGGATCTTGGGTGAGTACCTGCTGAAGATCGGGCGGGAGGTGACGTCCACCTGTCACCACTGCGGGTAGGGGGAGGACACGGCGCAGCACGCGCTGGAGTTCTGTCCAGTGTGGGCGGAAACGCGGCGCGTCCTGCAGCTCGACATCGGCGAGAGGTTGGCTCCGGAAGCGGTCGTTGAGACCATGCTCCGAGGGCCCCGGGAGTTTAATGCTGTCCGCACCTACTGCGAGGAGGTTATGTAGAGAAAGGAGCGGGCAGAAAGAGATCGGGTGGGAAGAGCCGATCCCAGTAGATCGTCGCATCAACGTCGCAGGGGCTCCGTACAACGCAGGGACGGGGCGCCATCGTCGCTGCCCCGGGTGCGTCAGACTAGGGGACGTGGCGCTAGGGCGAGTGGTTCCCCCTAGCTTTCCAACTCAAGCCGGGACGCCTCCCTAGACAACTACAACGGCAGGGAGATAGACGACGAGGTTGCATTCGGTAGTGATTCGCAAGAAACCCCGGGTGCACCTCTGAACGTCGGGATTACCACCGTGGGGTTTTAGTCGGTAAGAGTCCGACACAACAGGGTCCTTGCTACGCAGCGCCGAGTGTCCATGAGGATTTCCCCACGATAAAAAAAAAAGTAATGCGTTGTAACGTATTACCTGATATAGTATTACTTGTAACGTTTAACATTATATAGCATTACTTTGCGGAGCAGTAGCCGCTTGGGGTACGTTGGCGTTCCCTCTGGGCCGCTACGGTCAGTCTCACTCTGCGACTAGTTGGTGACGGTTGTGTCGAGGTTAGTGACGACAGTGCGGAGTGGTTTCTCAGTCTGATTCATGTATTTTCTATGCATGTTTTAACACGTTTCTTGGATATTATTTCGTCACAGTGTATAAAGTGGCTTTTTCATAGCTATAAGAAAACGTGAATATCGTATCAGTCGATATTTCGTGTTAACCCGTTTCTGAAGAAAGTTATCATCGATAGTGTGTTAACCTCGAAAAAGAGGACATACGTATTTCTGCTAATCAAGAAAACTACGAAGCCGTCTTCATGGAGAAGTCTAAGAAGAGAGTTCAAGATATTGACGCCAAACCAAGTGACACTTTAAGATTAGTAACTTGGATCCGCATAGTCCGCCGTAATAAGTTAAGGTGTCGCCGTAATAGCAGACGAGATTTACGGATTGAAGCAATGCTGACGTGTACTCTCTTGAAAGCTAAAGATGAATTACGCATCAAGCTATTAGCTAGAGGTTTAAAATTGCGGTAACTTAGAAAACAATTATTGAAGACGGCAAATTATATTAATCATGAAGGCTGCGACGATGAAGACATGTCTCAGCAGAACAATCCCTGCATAGAGCCTGAATTGTGTCCTGAATTAAGCAGTTTAGACGATGTCATATCTAAGCTTTCAGAAGTAACAGTATCATTGCAACGCTGAAGTAATGGGAAAAATGCAAGCAATCAGGGTATGAAGACATAGAAGCTTATGTGACTACTTTGACAAGAGGATAATTTCTCGCAACGTTTTATCGACCAACTGCACAGACATTTCAACAACGACTATATGGAATCTCGAGCGATTATGGAGCGCCGTGTATTTCATCTGGTGCTGCAGGAATAGAAATCGCATTGTTATCCTGATGTATATTTGGATATTTTTTATTTGCAGTCTTGCCGTTTGAGATGACATTGGGACAGTCGGAAGGAGGGAGGTGGTGTTCTCAACGATGCTGAAGCATACCACACGATTGGGGACCCCATGTTCTCTAGTCTCTGCACATTTCGTTGGTTTGGTTTGTCAACTGTATCGGGACCAATTCATTCGGGACCATTACAATTTTTTGTAGTAATATAATTTTGTAGTAATATAATATTGTAGTAATATAGTGTTGTAGTAATGTAATTTTGTAGTAATATAATTTTGTAGTATTAATGAGCGTTCGAAGTATATTTGAAGAATTTTTGATTCGATATTTCTTATTTTCAAATGTATGGCAATTTACATAAAACATTATGTACTTTGTATGTCTTAGAGTTTAAAGAAAATTTGTATTACATGTTAACTTATACATTTAATAGTATCGTTTCCAATACTCGCTCCATTATTCTGAACGTCAAGATTTTGTATATTTGCTTAATTTAGTCAACAGTTTTGTAGACTTTTGTATAAATAAAAAGAAATTAATAACATTTGGAAAACGTCTACAATTTTTCCGCAATCTTCTGATTCGCCATATTAGTTCTTTTCATTCCAGCATACTACACATAACAAAATTCTGTCGCAGGCAACAGATCCGCAGATGTGTCCAGACTGTTAGCCGTCATCTGGGACAATATTTGTCCTGCTGTGTATGAGATAAGGAGTGACGAGAGAAGACTGGTATGGGATAAACATAGGGGAAAATTCTTTGTCTTTAGCAAATCGTGCATGAGGATTGCTGACGATGAGTTGCACCATGAACACGTTGTACATAAACGTCTCATCACACCGTGCTTTCGTATCTTGAACATCCAAGCATCAACTAATTCGAAATTGTTTGACGCGCGATACACATAGGCTTATTGTGACGAACTACAGCAAATTATAGCAAGTCATGTTTGGTGTGCAAAATCTCCTTCGTACGTTACCTGTGCAATTGTGTTTTCTCAGGGCCAGATAAGTTTTTTCAACGCTTGTACCACCAAGTTGTATGTGAGTTACTCTGGCTTATCAATATGTCTTGTTCAAAGTTGAGAGCTGAATACCGTCACAGCTCTCTATCTTCCCATGTGAATTATGATAATAGGAGCATTTTGAGGTATGGAGTAAATTGAATGCATCTTTGTTGAATTTAGATGATCCAGAATGGCGAATTATTGCAAGTAGCACAACTAATCGAAATAATAGACATGCACATATATGAAATATGTTTAATATGGATAGGAAATTACTTTGAAATTTGACAAGCATTGCAATAAAATGTCGGATCGGAAGCCGTATTACTAGATACTTATTTTCAAAGATTTCAATATTCTCTTCACTTATCCATTGATCGTTCTTAGAACAACTGAAGAATTTCACATTTTATTAGATTAACAAATAAGATGTATTATTGCTTACAAATTGGTATGCAGAGGAGTAATGGAAATAAAAGGCCGGTTTATATTACAGTTCAAGTGACGCAAGAAACTACAATAATATTTATACAAATTGCGGATTGGTGGATACTGTGAAAAATCTTTTACATACTGATAGTAGGAAAGCAGTGATGGCAAATGAGGGCAACCGTCGTTCCGAAACGAATTTGAACCTTCCGACTCCCCCGACCAGTATAAATATGCGGACACGATCACCAGCGAGATTATTATCGAGCGATTATTGATCTGACTTAGCGAGCTAGTTTACGAGTAAACGTTTACTGTCAAATGTGGCTTTAGCGAACCTTTGTAGTGTACCTACAGGCGATTCAATTCAACGGAAATAAATCTCCAGTAAGGGCGCCTATCGACGTTGCAATTTATTTTAAATAATTGATTTAAAATATTTCGGAAGGTTGCAACTGTGAACAACGAAATAATCTCTGCAATCCAAGACAACACATCCTCATCTGCCACATAAATATTTCGACGATACAATTTGTCTTTAAATGGAATTATTAGATTCCTACTTGTGGCGTCTGCTCCCATAATGGCATAAGTTTCAGTACATAAGCCTACAGTCCATTGCCTCCTAAATTCAATAATTGACTCAGGGCTTTTATAAAGAAATATATATCTCGTGTTCTCAAGTATAGATACTTAACTATCCGAAGTATAGAAGGAGTCGAAGTACTGTGGGAATGTGATAAATAGTGCTAGTGGGTTTGTCAACGTTATGACATATTTCAATATCGTTCACTCCACCACGAAATCAAGTATGACGCTACGTCAGACTATAAGCATGCGGGGAGATGCAGGACGCGAAGGATAGCCTCTCGCGACGTAGCGCCGGGCTAGGAAGGTGTCTCGGGACGGGTATGAGCGGAGACGATGCGGATCGTTGCCCCCCGGGCTTCGACACCTGTTTCTCGGTGTCTGATGGAGGCTGCCTACCGATTTAAAACATAGTTGATTTTGTTTAAATACAAGTTATGGTTTCCCCGGCGTAGGGGTACAAAGAACAAATGTCATACACGAATTATTTATAAACGACATAAGGAATATGGGAGAAATGATTTGCAATAGTATTTCTGTATTCAGATTGCCTCATTTTCACAATGCTATTGTATTTTCGTCCAGTCGCGGGGAGACGGTCGCGTTATAGCGCGTCAACGGGAGTCGTAAATTCCCGCTACGATTGCACGAATCGACACCACGAACAGGGCGATCCCCTTATTTCTTGTGGGAGAATAAATGGTGTTTGGGTTTGAATATAACTGGACTTCACAGTTATATTATATATTTATTTATTTGCACTGGATTACAGACCGTGTTTGGAAAGCGTGGTGATGAACCCGAAGGTTCCTAGTTGCAGTGGTTCGAAAGGCGAGAACTTGACTTACATGTTCGCACTTGACGGTACGTAGAATGAACCCGAAGGTTGTTAGAGCAGTCGACTCGACTGTCCGGGGAGCGTTGGAGCAGTAGTGACTTGACTGCCCGAAGATTTGTAGAACAGTGTTTGACCCGTCTCGTACTATTTAGGAAGAAAGCTCGTTGTGGGTGTATCCTTGTTGAATCAAGAACGCGGATTCGTAGTTCACACTTTTCGGTAGAAAAGTGAGGGTAACGATCCGCGATGCCCATTTGGTATTGCCCATGTTAATGTGTTAAATACGAGGGGACAGTCCTCGGCAAATCTGAATCACGTAGGTTTCTGTCCTTGGGAAAAACCCGCTACCTCGCTGGGCAAACCTCCGCTTTCTCCGTAATGAGCGCGAGCGTGCAATAAACCTAAGGACCCTTTTTAGGGACCACTCATAAACCAGATATGTATAAAGAATGCAATTTTATTGCTAACAGATGTGGGTTATGGTGGTTCCTTGGGTTTATTGCAGGTCAGTGTGACGATGTGCGGGCCTCGGCGGCCTGACCATGAGGGACGTCGCAGGTACCGACTCACGCGACGTAACATACTCCCCCCGTTGAGAGGGTACCGATCAAAATTTCTATACATATAAAAATGGGAGCTGTCGCCCAACTCTTTGGCGATTGCTGGTAGCCTGAGTTTTGCTGGATCGGATTAGATCGACAGTGGAACAAGTCGCGTGGCAATTCGATCCAAGATGCTTGTTGCTGCAGGTACGTTGGCTGGTTAGATGATGGGTTCGTCTACAGGGCGAATTCGATGGCACGGCCGAAGGACCGTTGCGTTGATGGTGCGTTGTTTGCCTCGTAGTTTGGATCGCCGTACCCTTCGGGATTGTCAGGATCTTTGCCGTAGAATTTCACGATCCAGGAAGTGTCGTGAAATAATTCGACCCGTGAATTATCATGGAACACCTCGGCCCAGGAGGTGTCGTTGAACATCTTGCCGATTTGATCGCGGTAGGTGCAATTCACATGTAGGTGAGTTGGGGAAGCTCGGAGGAGGTCTACGAATGATTGGGGGACCGGGCTCCCCCCGCTGTCCCATCCGTCGCGCGTCTTCTTGATGTTTGATCGTAGTACCGATGTGGCCTCTTGGATCGCTGTTCTTTGGCTGATCCATGCGATTCTACCGAGTTAGGTCGTGACGTGCGTGTCTTGTGACGATGTGATCTTCGTTTTGGCACGGTAGTGCGTTTGGAACAATGGGTGGACCGAGATGTCGATGACCCATCTGGAGATCGGCCTTTGCTGGATCGTCCGTTCGATGAATGAATGCTAGAAGATCGATTGCTCGACGACCGACTGCTTGATGGTCGTTTGCATAAGGATCGATTACTCAGTGATCCACTGCTTGATGATCGCGCACTTATGGATCGATCGCTTGATGAGTTACTCCAAGATGATCGCGAGTTTGTAACCTTGCCACTGATCTGTAGATCATCTCTGTGGAGTAATGTATGGTGTCGTCGTCGACATATACGGCATGATCCGGAGGAGCATTGGGTAATAGGGTGCCCCTTGCCTAGGCAATTTGTGCATAATGAGGCCTCCTTTATCAGCGCAATGCGTGTGTTTGCGGATCTTGCCTTGAAGAATTGGCAATTCTTTATGTCGTGAGGTCCTCGGCATATATGACACGTCCGCGTCCCCTTAGTGGTGGTAAAGGTTTGTCCTCGGGATGAGTCGTATCGATGTCTGAGGCGTTGATAAGACGACTCTTTTGTTTCTTCCGATTTCGTATTGGGTTGGTCACCGTTTGCCCGAGTGGTTAGAAACTCGATTAAATGTTTATACGAGGGCATCCTTTTATCGGGTAATGTATGATGCCAATTTCGTATAGTGGAGGAGGGTAGTTTCGTTGCGAGCAGATCGACCAATACGACATTTGACGTGACTGGCTCTCCTAATTTCTCTAAAGCCTTGAGATTGATTTGTACCGTTTCAATAAAGTCCTCTATGGCATCTGGCGTTTCCTTCGCTATCTTGGGATAGTCCCGGATCAGATGCCAATGACGCAGGCATACCCGACGGTGACAATCAAATTTTTCTCGAAGCGTACTGATTGCGATGGCATAATTAGATTCGGTGATTTCTAGCGCTTGTATGCTTCTCGCGGCTTTGCCAGTCACGGACGATCGCAAGTAGTGAAATTTTTGAACAGGTGTCAATTTCTCATTGCGATCTATGGTGGATACAAATGTATCGTAAAAAGTGTTCCATTCCTCGATAGTGCCGTCGAACATGGGCAAATGGATCTCTGGCAGTTTGATGGCGATTACCTCTGAATTGGTTTCTGGATCGTGTTTTGTTGGTGTCGGATGGGTTGATAGTCGATTTTTATCCGCGAGGGCCTTGAGTCGCGCTTTCAGGGAACTGTAACTCTTCAGTGCTTCCGTTTCTTGCGCGAGATCTTCATCGTCGAGATCATCTAACTCGTTTTGGATGAGTTTATATCGCTCCCATCCATCCTGGAGTTGGGCTTCATAGATGCTCAAGAGCGAGGTTTCTGGCGCGGTGGCTCGCTCATATTCGTCAATGCTCGTCCTCAGATACTTGAGGGTATTTTCGAATATCTTCTCACGTTTCTTTTTCAGGAGAGTGATCTTTGACGTGGTCGGCATGATTAGCGACGTAATTGAGATTCAAATTCTTCGAACCTTTGCTGCTTTCCGACTTCCACGCGTGTTCTTGAATGCCAGTGTTTGCACGTGGCACTGTGTGGTCACTGTCAGGAGCACGTTTCACTAACACGTGATCCGGTTTTCACTGGTTTATAATCCGGCTCGAAGGACCATGTATTTTCGTCCAGTCGCGGGGAGACGGTCGCGTTATAGCGCGTCAACGGGAGTCGTAAATTCCCGCTACGATTGCACGAATCGACACCACGAACAGGGCGATCCCCTTATTTCTTGTGGGAGAATAAAGGGTGTTTGGGTTTGAATATAACTGGACTTCACAGTTATATTATATATTTATTTATTTGCACTGGATTACAGACCGTGTTTGGAAAGCGTGGTGATGAACCCGAAGGTTCCTAGTTGCAGTGGTTCGAAAGGCGAGAACTTGACTTACATGTTCGCACTTGACGGTACGTAGAATGAACCCGAAGGTTGTTAGAGCAGTCGACTCGACTGTCCGAGGAGCGTTGGAGCAGTAGTGACTTGACTGCCCGAAGATTTGTAGAACAGTGTTTGACCCGTCTCGTACTATTTAGGAAGAAAGCTCGTTGTGGGTGTATCCTTGTCGAATCAAGAACGCGGATTCGTAGTTCACACTTTTCGGTAGAAAAGTGAGGGTAACGATCCGCGATGCCCATTTGGTATTGCCCATGTTAATGTGTTAAATACGAGGGGACAGTCCTCGGCAAATCTGAATCACGTAGGTTTCTGTCCTTGGGAAAAACCCGCTACCTCGCTGGGCAAACCTCCGCTTTCTCCGTAATGAGCGCGAGCGTGCAATAAACCTAAGGACCCTTTTTAGGGACCACTCATAAACCAGATATGTATAAAGAATGCAATTTTATTGCTAACAGATGTGGGTTATGGTGGTTCCTTGGGTTTATTGCAGGTCAGTGTGACGATGTGCGGGCCTCGGCGGCCTGACCATGAGGGACGTCGCAGGTACCGACTCACGCGACGTAACAGCTATTATAACATAAATGTCATAATACAAACTCGGATGATAAATAAATGGCTTATTTCGTTAGAAAAGATTATTGCAATTATGAATTAAATGTGAAACTTCCAATAATTCTGAGCTACGAAATTTACGTGTTCTATTCTATTATGAAAGGTACATGTCCGTTAGTTAGACATTATAAGAACGACAAGTTTTCCATTGAAGCGTTCAAATTTCCACAAAGGATTCGAGGCATATGCGTCATTGTGTAGGTACGCTTTTGTGAGTTGACGTCAACCGGATATAGCGTTAGTACCGCATCGGCCATGCTGGTCGCCATCTTTCCCTTTCTCAAATTCCGCTCGTCAGTTAGTTAATATAGTTTACATGCTATTGTAAATTGTATTATAAATTATTATACATTTTATATATATCGTTAACGTAAATGAATTAAACACTTGGGGAAGAGAGAATCAACGTATTATCCTGTGCTTTGTGGTTGATATAGATGGCGGAGCAGTAGCCGCTTGGGGTACGTTGGCGTTCCCTCTGGGCCGCTACGGTCAGCCTCACTCTGCGACTAGTTGATGACGGTTGTGTCGAGGTTAGTGACGACAGTGCGGAGTGGTTTCTCAGTCTGATTCATGTATTTTCTATGCATGTTTTAACACGTTTCTTGGATATTCTTTCGTCACAGTGTATAAAGTGGCTTTTTCATAGCTATAAGAAAACGTGAATATCGTATCAGTCGATATTTCGTGTTAACCCATTTCTCAAGAAAGTTATCATCGATAGTGTGTTAACCTCGAAAAAGAGGACATATGTATTTCTGCTAATCAAGAAAACTACGAAGCCGTCTTCATGGAGATGTCTAAGAAGAGAGTTCAAGATATTGACGCCAAGCCTAGTGACACTTTAAGATTAGTAACTTGGATCCGCATAGTCCGCCGTAATAAGTTAAGCTGTCGCCGTAATAGCAGACGAGATTTACGGATTGAAGCAATGCTGACGTGTACTCTCTTGAAAGCTGAAGATGAATTACGCATCAAGCTATTAGCTAGAGGTTTAAAATTGCGGTAACTTAGAAAACAATTATTGAAGACGGCAAATTATATAAATCATGAAGGCTGCGACGATGAAGACATGTCTCAGCAGAACAATCCCTGCATAGAGCCTGAATTGTGTCCTGAATTAAGCAGTTTAGACGATGTCATATCTAAGCTTTCAGAAGTAACAGTATCATTGCAACGCTGAAGTAATGGGAAAAATGCAAGCAATCAGGGTATGAAGACATAGAAGATTATGTGACTACTTTGACAAGAGGATAATTTCTCGCAACGTTTTATCGACCAACTGCACAGACATTTCAACAACGACTATATGGAATCTCGAGCGATTATGGAGCGCCGTGTATTTCATCTGGTGCTGCAGGAATAGAAATCGCATTGTTATCCTGATGTATATTTGGATATTTTTTATTTGCAGTCTTGCCGTTTGAGATGACATTGGGACAGTCGGAAGGAGGGAGGTGGTGTTCTCAACGATGCTGAAGCATACCACACGATTGGGGACCCCATGTTCTCTAGTCTCTGCACATTTCGTTGGTTTGGTTTGTCAACTGTATCGGGACCAATTCATTCGGGACCATTACAATTTTTTGTAGTAATATAATTTTGTAGTAATATAATATTGTAGTAATATAGTGTTGTAGTAATGTAATTTTGTAGTAATATAATTTTGTAGTATTAATGAGCGTTCGAAGTATATTTGAAGAATTTTTGATTCGATATTTCTTATTTTCAAATGTATGGCAATTTACATAAAACATTATGTACTTTGTATGTCTTAGAGTTTAAAGAAAATTTGTATTACATGTTAACTTATACATTTAATAGTATCGTTTCCAATACTCGCTCCATTATTCTGAACGTCAAGATTTTGTATATTTGCTTAATTAGTCAACAGTTTTGTAGACTTTTGAATAAATAAAAAGAAATTAATAACATTTGGAAAACGTCTACAATTTTTCCGCAATCTTCTGATTCGCCATATTAGTTCTTTTCATTCCAGCATACTACACATAACAAAATTCTGTCGCAGGCAAGAGATCCGCAGATGTGTCCAGACTGTTAGCCGTCATCTGGGACAATATTTGTCCTGCTGTGTATGAGATAAGGAGTGACGAGAGAAGACTGGTATGGGATAAACATAGGGGAAAATTCTTTGTTTTTAGCAAATCGTGCATGAGGATTGCTGACGATGAGTTGCACCATGAACACGTTGTACATAAACGTCTCATCACACCGTGCTTTCGTATCTTGAACATCCAAGCATCAACTAATTCGAAAATCGTTTGACGCGCGATACACATAGGCTTATTGTGACGAACTACAGCAAATTATAGCAAGTCATGTTTGGTGTGCAAAATCTCCTTTGTACGTTACCTGTGCAATTGTGTTTTCTCAGGGCCAGATAAGTTTTTTCACCGCTTGTACCACCAAGTTGTATGTGAGTTACTCTGGCTTATCAATATGTCTTGTTCAAAGTTGAGAGCTGAATACTGTCACAGCTCTCTATCTTCCCATGTGAATTATGATAATAGGAGCATTTTGAGGTATGGAGTAAATTGAATGCATCTTTGTTGAATTTAGATGATCCAGAATGGCGAATTATTGCAAGTAGCACAACTAATCGAAATAATAGACATGCACATATATGAAATATGTTTAATATGGATAGGAAATTACTTTGAAATTTGACAAGCATTGCAATAAAATGTCGGATCGGAAGCCGTATTACTAGATACTTATTTTCAAAGATTTCAATATTCTCTTCACTTATCCATTGATCGTTCTTAGAACAACTGAAGCATTTCACATGTTATTAGATTAACAAATAAGATGTATTATTGCTTACAAATTGGTATGCAGAGGAGTAATGGAAATAAAAGGCCGGTTTATATTACAGTTCAAGTGACGCAAGAAACTACAATAATATTTATACAAATTGCGGATTGGTGGATACTGTGAAAAATCTTTTACATACTGATAGTAGGAAAGCAGTGATGGCAAATGAGGGCAACCGTCGTTCCGAAACGAATTTGAACCTTCCGACTCCCCCGACCAGTATAAATATGCGGACACGATCACCAGCGAGATTATTATCGAGCGATTATTGATCTGACTTAGCGAGCTAGTTTACGAGTAAACGTTTACTGTCAAATGTGGCTTTAGCGAACCTTTGTAGTGTACCTACAGGCGATTCAATTCAACGGAAATAAATCTCCAGTAAGGGCGCCTATCGACGTTGCAATTTATTTTAAATAATTGATTTAAAATATTTCGGAAGGTTGCAACTGTGAACAACGAAATAATCTCTGCAATCCAAGACAACACATCCTCATCTGCCACATAAATATTTCGACGATACAATTTGTCTTTAAATGGAATTATTAGATTCCTACTTGTGGCGTCTGCTCCCATAATGGCATAAGTTTCAGTACATAAGCCTACAGTCCATTGCCTCCTAAATTCAATAATTGACTCAGGGCTTTTATAAAGAAATATATATCTCGTGTTTTCAAGTATAGGTACTTAACTATCCGAAGTATAGAAGGAGTCGAAGTACTGTGGAAATGTGATAAATAGTGCTAGTGGGTTTGGAAACGTTATGACATATTTCAATATCGTTCACGCCACCACGAAATCAAGTATGACGCTACGTCAGACTATAAGCATGCGGGGAGATGCAGGACGCGAAGGATAGCCTCTCGCGACGTAGCGCCGGGCTAGGAAGGTGTCTCGGGACGGGTATGAGCGGAGACGATGCGGATCGTTGCCCCCCGGGCTTCGACACCTGTTTCTCGGTGTCTGATGGAGGCTGCCTACCGATTTAAAACATAGTTGATTTTGTTTAAATACAAGTTATGGTTTCCCCGGCGTAGGGGTACAAAGAACAAATGTCATACACGAATTATTTATAAACGACATAAGGAATATGGGAGAAATGATTTGCAATAGTATTTCTGTATTCAGATTGCCTCATTTTCGCAATGCTATTATAACATAAATGTCATAATACAAACTCGGATGATAAATAAATGGCTTATTTCGTTAAAAAAGATTATTGCAATTATGAATTAAATGTGAAACTTCCAATAATTCTGAGCTACGAAATTTACGTGTTCTATTCTATTATAAAAGGTACATGTCCGTTCGTTAGACATTATAAGAACGACAAGTTTTCCATTGAAGCGTTCAAATTTCCACAAAGGATTCGAGGCATATGCGTCATTGTGTAGGTACGCTTTTGTGAGTTGACGTCAACCGGATATAGCGTTAGTACCGCATCGGCCATGCTGGTCGCCATCTTTCCCTTTCTCAAATTCCGCTCGTCAGTTAGTTAATATAGTTTACATGCTATTGTAAATTGTATTATAAATTATTATACATTTTTGTACATTATATATATCGTTAACGTAAATGAATTAAACACTTGGGGAAGAGAGAATCCACGTATTATCCTGTGCTTTGTGGTTGATATAGATGGCGGAGCAGTAGCCGCTTGGGGTACGTTGGCGTTCCCTCTGGGCCGCTACGGTCAGTCTCACTGTGCGACTAGTTGGTGACGGTTGTGTCGAGGTTAGTGACGACAGTGCGGAGTGGTTTCTCAGTCTGATTCATGTATTTTCTATGCATGTTTTAACACGTTTCTTGGATATTATTTCGTCACAGTGTATAAAGTGGCTTTTTCATAGCTATAAGAAAACGTGAATATCGTATCAGTCGATATTTCGTGTTAACCCGTTTCTGAAGAAAGTTATCATCGATAGTGTGTTAACCTCGAAAAAGAGGACATACGTATTTCTGCTAATCAAGAAAACTACGAAGCCGTCTTCATGGAGAAGTCTAAGAAGAGAGTTCAAGATATTGACGCCAAACCAAGTGACACTTTAAGATTAGTAACTTGGATCCGCATAGTCCGCCGTAATAAGTTAAGGTGTCGCCGTAATAGCAGACGAGATTTACGGATTGAAGCAATGCTGACGTGTACTCTCTTGAAAGCTAAAGATGAATTACGCATCAAGCTATTAGCTAGAGGTTTAAAATTGCGGTAACTTAGAAAACAATTATTGAAGACGGCAAATTATATAAATCATGAAGGCTGCGACGATGAAGACATGTCTCAGCAGAACAATCCCTGCATAGAGCCTGAATTGTGTCCTGAATTAAGCAGTTTAGACGATGTCATATCTAAGCTTTCAGAAGTAACAGTATCATTGCAACGCTGAAGTAATGGGAAAAATGCAAGCAATCAGGGTATGAAGACATAGAAGCTTATGTGACTACTTTGACAAGAGGATAATTTCTCGCAACGTTTTATCGACCAACTGCACAGACATTTCAACAACGACTATATGGAATCTCGAGCGATTATGGAGCGCCGTGTATTTCATCTGGTGCTGCAGGAATAGAAATCGCATTGTTATCCTGATGTATATTTGGATATTTTTTATTTGCAGTCTTGCCGTTTGAGATGACATTGGGACAGTCGGAAGGAGGGAGGTGGTGTTCTCAACGATGCTGAAGCATACCACACGATTGGGGACCCCATGTTCTCTAGTCTCTGCACATTTCGTTGGTTTGGTTTGTCAACTGTATCGGGACCAATTCATTCGGGACCATTACAATTTTTTGTAGTAATATAATTTTGTAGTAATATAATATTGTAGTAATATAGTGTTGTAGTAATGTAATTTTGTAGTAATATAATTTTGTAGTATTAATGAGCGTTCGAAGTATATTTGAAGAATTTTTGATTCGATATTTCTTATTTTCAAATGTATGGCAATTTACATAAAACATTATGTACTTTGTATGTCTTAGAGTTTAAAGAAAATTTGTATTACATGTTAACTTATACATTTAATAGTATCGTTTCCAATACTCGCTCCATTATTCTGAACGTCAAGGTTTTGTATATTTGCTTAATTAGTCAACAGTTTTGTAGACTTTTGAATAAATAAAAAGAAATTAATAACATTTGGAAAACGTCTACAATTTTTCCGCAATCTTCTGATTCGCCATATTAGTTCTTTTCATTCCAGCATACTACACATAACAAAATTCTGTCGCAGGCAAGAGATCCGCAGATGTGTCCAGACTGTTAGCCGTCATCTGGGACAATATTTGTCCTGCTGTGTATGAGATAAGGAGTGACGAGAGAAGACTGGTATGGGATAAACATAGGGGAAAATTCTTTGTTTTTAGCAAATCGTGCATGAGGATTGCTGACGATGAGTTGCACCATGAACACGTTGTACATAAACGTCTCATCACACCGTGCTTTCGTATCTTGAACATCCAAGCATCAACTAATTCGAAAATCGTTTGACGCGTGATACACATAGGCTTATTGTGACGAACTACAGCAAATTATAGCAAGTCATGTTTGGTGTGCAAAATCTCCTTTGTACGTTACCTGTGCAATTGTGTTTTCTCTGGGCCAGATAAGTTTTTTCAACGCTTGTACCACCAAGTTGTATGTGAGTTACTCTGGCTTATCAATATGTCTTGTTCAAAGTTGAGAGCTGAATACTGTCACAGCTCTCTATCTTCCCATGTGAATGATGATAATAGGAGCATTTTGAGGTATGGAGTAAATTGAATGCATCTTTGTTGAATTTAGATGATCCAGAATGGCGACTTATTGCAAGTAGCACAACTAATCGAAATAATAGACATGCACATATATGAAATATGTTTAATATGGATAGGAAATTACTTTGAAATTTGACAAGCATTGCAATAAAATGTCGGATCGGAAGCCGTATTACTAGATACTTATTTTCAAAGATTTCAATATTCTCTTCACTTATCCATTGATCGGTCTTAGAACAACTGAAGAATTTCACATGTTATTAGATTAACAAATAAGATGTATTATTGCTTACAAATTGGTATGCAGAGGAGTAATGGAAATAAAAGGCCGGTTTATATTACAGTTCAAGTGACGCAAGAAACTACAATAATATTTATACAAATTGCGGATTGGTGGATACTGTGAAAAATCTTTTACATACTGATAGTAGGAAAGCAGTGATGGCGAATGAGGGCAACCGTCGTTCCGAAACGAATTTGAACCTTCCGACTCCCCCGACCAGTATAAATATGCGGACACGATCACCAGCGAGATTATTATCGAGCGATTATTGATCTGACTTAGCGAGCTAGTTTACGAGTAAACGTTTACTGTCAAATGTGGCTTTAGCGAATCTTTGTAGTGTACCTACAGGCGATTCAATTCAACGGAAATAAATCCACAGGAAGGGCGCCTATCGACGTTGCAATTTATTTTAAATAATTGATTTAAAATATTTCGGAAGGTTGCAACTGTGAACAACGAAATAATCTCTGCAATCCAAGACAACACATCCTCATCTGCCACATAAATATTTCGACGATACAATTTGTCTTTAAATGGAATTATTAGATTCCTACTTGTGGCGTCTGCTCCCATAATGGCATAAGTTTCAGTACATAAGCCTACAGTCCATTGCCTCCTAAATTCAATAATTTACTCAGGGCTTTTATAAAGAAATATATATCTCGTGTTCTCAAGTATAGGTACTTAACTATCCGAAGTATAGAAGGAGTCGAAGTACTGTGGGAATGTGATAAATAGTGCTAGTGGGTTTGGAAACGTTATGACATATTTCAATATCGTTCACGCCACCACGAAATCAAGTATGACGCTACGTCAGACTATAAGCATGCCGGGAGATGCAGGACGCGAAGGATAGCCTCTCGCGACGTAGCGCCGGGCTAGCAAGGTGTCTCGGGACGGGTATGAGCGGAGACGATGCGGATCGTTGCCCCCCGGGCTTCGACACCTGTTTCTCGGTGTCTGATGGAGGGTGCCTACCGATTTAAAACATAGTTGATTTTGTTTAAATACAAGTTATGGTTTCCCCGGCGTAGGGGTACAAAGAACAAATGTCATACACGAATTATTTATAAACGACATAAGGAATATGGGAGAAATGTTTTGCAATAGTATTTCTGTATTCAGAGTGCCTCATTTTCACAATGCTATTATAACATAAATGTCATAATACAAACTCGGATGATAAATAAATGGCTTATTTCGTTAGAAAAGATTATTGCAATTATGAATTAAATGTGAAACTTCCAATAATTCTGAGCTACGAAATTTACGTGTTCTATTCTATTATAAAAGGTACATGTCCGTTAGTTAGACATTATAAGAACGACAAGTTTTCCATTGAAGCGTTCAAATTTCCACAAAGGATTCGAGGCATATGCGTCATTGTGTAGGTACGCTTTTGTGAGTTGACGTCAACCGGATATAGCGTTAGTACCGCATCGGCCATGCTGGTCGCCATCTTTCCCTTTCTCAAATTCCGCTCGTCAGTTAGTTAATATAGTTTACATGCTATTGTAAATTGTATTATAAATTATTATACATTTTATATATATCGTTAACGTAAATGAATTAAACACTTGGGGAAGAGAGAATCCACGTATTATCCTGTGCTTTGTGGTTGATATAGATGGCGGAGCAGTAGCCGCTTGGGGTACGTTGGCGTTCCCTCTGGGCCGCTACGGTCAGTCTCACTCTGCGACTAGTTGGTGACGGTTGTGTCGAGGTTAGTGACGACAGTGCGGAGTGGTTTCTCAGTCTGATTCATGTATTTTCTATGCATGTTTTAACACGTTTCTTGGATATTATTTCGTCACAGTGTATAAAGTGGCTTTTTCATAGCTATAAGAAAACGTGAATATCGTATCAGTCGATATTTCGTGTTAACCCATTTCTGAAGAAAGTTATCATCGATAGTGTGTTAACCTCGAAAAAGAGGACATACGTATTTCTGCTAATTAAGAAAACTACGAAGCCGTCTTCATGGAGAAGTCTAAGAAGGGAGTTCAAGATATTGACGCCAAGCCAAGTGACACTTTAAGATTAGTAACTTGGATCCGCATAGTCCGCCGTAATAAGTTAAGGTGTCGCCGTAATAGTAGACGAGATTTACGGATTGAAGCAATGCTGACGTGTACTCTCTTGAAAGCTGAAGATGAATTACGCATCAAGCTATTAGCTAGAGGTTTAAAATTGCGGTAACTTAGAAAACAATTATTGAAGACGGCAAATTATATAAATCATGAAGGCTGCGACGATGAAGACATGTCTCAGCAGAACAATCCCTGCATAGAGCCTGAATTGTGTCCTGAATTAAGCAGTTTAGACGATGTCATATCTAAGCTTTCAGAAGTAACAGTATCATTGCAACGCTGAAGTAATGGGAAAAATGCAAGCAATCAGGGTATGAAGACATAGAAGCTTATGTGACTACTTTGACAAGAGGATAATTTCTCGCAACGTTTTATCGACCAACTGCACAGACATTTTAACAACGACTATATGGAATCTCGAGCGATTATGGAGCGCCGTGTATTTCATCTGGTGCTGCAGGAGTAGAAATCGCATTGTTATCCTGATGTATATTTGGATATTTTTTATTTGCAGTCTTGCCGTTTGAGATGACATTGGGACAGTCGGAAGGAGGGAGGTGGTGTTCTCAACGATGCTGAAGCGTACCACACGATTGGGGACCCCATGTTCTCTAGTCTCTGCACATTTCGTTGGTTTGGTTTGTCAACTCTATCGGGACCAATTCATTCGGGACCATTACAATTTTTTGTAGTACTATAATTTTGTAGCAATATAATATTGTAGTAATATAGAGTTGTAGTAATGTAATTTTGTAGTAATATAATTTTGTAGTATTAATGAGCGTTCGAAGTATATTTGAAGAATTTTTGATTCGATATTTCTTATTTTCAAATGTATGGCAATTTACATAAAACATTATGTACTTTGTATGTCTTAGAGTTTAAAGAAAATTTGTATTACATGTTAACTTATACATTTAATAGTATCGTTCCCAATACTCGCTCCATTATTCTGAACGTCAAGATTTTGTATATTTGCTTAATTAGTCAACAGTGTTGTAGACTTTTGAATAAATAAAAAGAAATGAATAACATTTGGAAAACGTCTACAATTTTTCCGCAATCTTCTGATTCGCCATATTAGTTCTTTTCATTCCAGCATACTACACATAACAAAATTCTGTCGCAGGCAAGAGATCCGCAGATGTGTCCAGACTGTTAGCCGTCATCTGGGACAATATTTGTCCTGCTGTGTATGAGATAAGGAGTGACGAGAGAAGACTGGTATGGGATAAACATAGGGGAAAATTCTTTGTTTTTAGCAAATCGTGCATGAGGATTGCTGACGATGAGTTGCACCATGAACACGTTGTACATAAACGTCTCATCACACCGTGCTTTCGTATCTTGAACATCCAAGCATCAACTAATTCGAAAATCGTTTGACGCGCGATACACATAGGCTTATTGTGACGAACTACAGCAAATTATAGCAAGTCATGTTTGGTGTGCAAAATCTCCTTTGTACGTTACCTGTGCAATTGTGTTTTCTCAGGGCCAGATAAGTTTTTTCAACGCTTGTACCACCAAGTTGTATGTGAGTTACTCTGGCTTATCAATATGTCTTGTTCAAAGTTAAGATCTGAATACTGTCACAGCTCTCTATCTTCCCATGTGAATTATGATAATAGGAGCATTTTGAGGTATGGAGTAAATTGAATGCATCTTTGTTGAATTTAGATGATCCAGAATGGCGAATTATTGCAAGTAGCACAACTAATCGAAATAATAGATATGCACATATATGAAATATGTTTAATATGGATAGGAAATTACTTTGAAATTTGACAAGCATTGCAATAAAATGTCGGATCGGAAGCCGTATTACTAGATACTTATTTTCAAAGATTTCAATATTCTCTTCACTTATCCATTGATCGTTCTTAGAACAACTGAAGAATTTCACATGTTATTAGATTAACAAATAAGGTGTATTATTGCTTACAAATTGGTATGCAGAGGAGTAATGGAAATAAAAGGCCGGTTTATATTACAGTTCAAGTGACGCAAGAAACTACAATAATATTTATACAAATTGCGGATTGGTGGATACTGTGAAAAATATTTTACATACTGATAGTAGGAAAGCAGTGATGGCAAATGAGGGCAACCGTCGTTCCGAAACGAATTTGAACCTTCCGACTCCCCCGACCAGTATAAATATGCGGACACGATCACCAGCGAGATTATTATCGAGCGATTATTGATCTGACTTAGCGAGCTAGTTTACGAGTAAACGTTTACTGTCAAATGTGGCTTTAGCGAACCTTTGTAGTGTACCTACAGGCGATTCAATTCAACGGAAATAAATCTCCAGTAAGGGCGCCTATCGACGTTGCAATTTATTTTAAATAATTGATTTAAAATATTTCGGAAGGTTGCAACTGTGAACAACGAAATAATCTCTGCAATCCAAGACAACACATCCTCATCTGCCACATAAATATTTCGACGATACAATTTGTCTTTAAATGGAATTATTAGATTCCTACTTGTGGCGTCTGCTCCCATAATGGCATAAGTTTCATAACAGTTTCAGTACATAAGCCTACAGTCCATTGCCTCCTAAATTCAATAATTGACTCAGGGCTTTTATAAAGAAATATATATCTCGTGTTCTCAAGTATAGGTACTTAACTATCCGAAGTATAGAAGGAGTCGAAGTACTGTGGGAATGTGATAAATAGTGCTAGTGGGTTTGGAAACGTTATGACATATTTCAATATCGTTCACGCCACCACGAAATCAAGTATGACGCTACGTCAGACTATAAGCATGCGGGGAGATGCAGGACGCGAAGGATAGCCTCTCGCGACGTAGCGCCGGGCTAGGAAGGTGTCTCGGGACGGGTATGAGCGGAGACGATGCGGATCGTTGCCCCCCGGGCTTCGACACCTGTTTCTCGGTGTCTGATGGAGGGTGCCTACCGATTTAAAACATAGTTGATTTTGTTTAAATACAAGTTATGGTTTCCCCGGCGTAGGGGTACAAAGAACAAATGTCATACACGAATTATTTATAAACGACATAAGGAATATGGGAGAAATGATTTGCAATAGTATTTCTGTATTCAGATTGCCTCATTTTCACAATGCTATTATAACATAAATGTCATAATACAAACTCGGATGATAAATAAATGGCTTATTTCGTTAGATAAGATTATTGCAATTATGAATTAAATGTGAAACTTCCAATAATTCTGAGCTACGAAATTTACGTGTTCTATTCTATTATAAAAGGTACATGTCCGTTAGTTAGACATTATAAGAACGACAAGTTTTCCATTGAAGCGTTCAAATTTCCACAAAGGATTCGAGGCATATGCGTCATTGTGTAGGTACGCTTTTGTGAGTTGACGTCAACCGGATATAGCGTTAGTACCGCATCGGCCATGCTGGTCGCCATCTTTCCCTTTCTCAAATTCCGCTCGTCAGTTAGTTAATATAGTTTACATGCTATTGTAAATTGTATTATAAATTATTATACATTTTTGTACATTATATATATCGTTAACGTAAATGAATTAAACACTTGGGGAAGAGAGAATCCACGTATTATCCTGTGCTTTGTGGTTGATATAGATGGCGGAGCAGTAGCCGCTTGGGGTACGTTGGCGTTCCCTCTGGGCCGCTACGGTCAGTCTCACTCTGCGACTAGTTGGTGACGGTTGTGTCGAGGTTAGTGACGACAGTGCGGAGTGGTTTCTCAGTCTGATTCATGTATTTTCTATGCATGTTTTAACACGTTTCTTGGATATTATTTCGTCACAGTGTATAAAGTGGCTTTTTCATAGCTATAAGAAAACGTGAATATCGTATCAGTCGATATTTCGTGTTAACCCATTTCTGAAGAAAGTTATCATCGATAGTGTGTTAACCTCGAAAAAGAGGACATACGTATTTCTGCTAATTAAGAAAACTACGAAGCCGTCTTCATGGAGAAGTCTAAGAAGAGAGTTCAAGATATTGACGCCAAGCCAAGTGACACTTTAAGATTAGTAACTTGGATCCGCATAGTCCGCCGTAATAAGTTAAGGTGTCGCCGTAATAGCAGACGAGATTTACGGATTGAAGCAATGCTGACGTGTACTCTCTTGAAAGCTGAAGATGAATTACGCATCAAGCTATTAGCTAGAGGTTTAACATTGCGGTAACTTAGAAAACAATTATTGAAGACGGCAAATTATATAAATCATGAAGGCTGCGACGATGAAGACATGTCTCAGCAGAACAATCCCTGCATAGAGCCTGAATTGTGTCCTGAATTAAGCAGTTTAGACGATGTCATATCTAAGCTTTCAGAAGTAACAGTATCATTGCAACGCTGAAGTAATGGGAAAAATGCAAGCAATCAGGGTATGAAGACATAGAAGCTTATGTGACTACTTTGACAAGAGGATAATTTTTCGCAACGTTTTATCGACCAACTGCACAGACATTTTAACAACGACTATATGGAATCTCGAGCGATTATGGAGCGCCGTGTATTTCATCTGGTGCTGCAGGAATAGAAATCGCATTGTTATCCTGATGTATATTTGGATATTTTTTATTTGCAGTCTTGCCGTTTGAGATGACATTGGGACAGTCGGAAGGAGGGAGGTGGTGTTCTCAACGATGCTGAAGCGTACCACACGATTGGGGACCCCATGTTCTCTAGTCTCTGCACATTTCGTTGGTTTGGTTTGTCAACTGTATCGGGACCAATTCATTCGGGACCATTACAATTTTTTGTAGTAATATAATTTTGTAGTAATATAATATTGTAGTAATATAGTGTTGTAGTAATGTAATTTTGTAGTAATATAATTTTGTAGTATTAATGAGCGTTCGAAGTATATTTGAAGAATTTTTGATTCGATATTTCTTATTTTCAAGTGTATGGCAATTTACATAAAACATTATGTACTTTGTATGTCTTAGAGTTTAAAGAAAATTTGTATTACATGTTAACTTATACATTTAATAGTATCGTTTCCAATACTCGCTCCATTATTCTGAACGTCAAGATTTTGTATATTTGCTTAATTAGTCAACAGTTTTGTAGACTTTTGAATAAATAAAAAGAAATTAATAACATTTGGTAAACGTCTACAATTTTTCCGCAATCTTCTGATTCGCCATATTAGTTCTCTTCATTCCAGCATACTACACATAACAAAATTCTGTCGCAGGCAAAAGATCCGCAGATGTGTCCAGACTGTTAGCCGTCATCTGGGACAATATTTGTCCTGCTGTGTATGAGATAAGGAGTGACGAGAGAAGACTGGTATGGGATAAACATAGGGGAAAATTCTTTGTTTTTAGCAAATCGTGCATGAGGATTGCTGACGATGAGTTGCACCATGAACACGTTGTACATAAACGTCTCATCACACCGTGCTTTCGTATCTTGAACATCCAAGCATCAACTAATTCGAAAATCGTTTGACGCGCGATACACATAGGCTTATTGTGACGAACTACAGCAAATTATAGCAAGTCATGTTTGGTGTGCAAAATCTCCTTTGTACGTTACCTGTGCAATTGTGTTTTCTCAGGGCCAGATAAGTTTTTTCAACGCTTGTACCACCAAGTTGTATGTGAGTTACTCTGGCTTATCAATATGTCTTGTTCAAAGTTAAGATCTGAATACTGTCACAGCTCTCTATCTTCCCATGTGAATTATGATAATAGGAGCATTTTGAGGTATAGAGTAAATTGAATGCATCTTTGTTGAATTTAGATGATCCAGAATGGCGAATTATTGCAAGTAGCACAACAAATCGAAATAATAGACATGCACATATATGAAATATATTTAATACGGATAGGAAATTATATTGAAATTTGACAAGCATTGCAATAAAATGTCGGATCGGAAGCCGTATTACTAGATACTTATTTTCAAAGATTTCAATATTCTCTTCACTTATCCATTGATCGTTCTTAGAACAACTGAAGAATTTCACAAGTTATTAGATTAACAAATAAGATGTATTATTGCTTACAAATTGGTATGCAGAGGAGTAATGGAAATAAAAGGCCGGTTTATATTACAGTTCAAGTGACGCAAGAAACTACAATAATATTTATACAAATTGCGGATTGGCGGATACTGTGAAAAATCTTTTACATACTAATAGTAGGAAAGCAGTGATGGCAAATGAGGGCAACCGTCGATCCGAAACGAATTTGAACCTTCCGACTCCCCCGACCAGTATAAATATGCGGACACGATCACCAGCGAGATTATTATCGAGCGATTATTGATCTGACTTAGCGAGCTAGTTTACGAGTAAACGTTTACTGTCAAATGTGGCTTTAGCGAACCTTTGTAATGTACCTACAGGCGATTCAATTCAACGGAAATAAATCTCCAGTAAGGGCGCCTATCGACGTTGCAATTTATTTTAAATAATTGATTTAAAATATTTCGGAAGGTTGCAACTGTGAACAACGAAATAATCTCTGCAATTCAAGACAACACATCCTCATCTGCCACATAAATATTTCGACGATACAATTTGTCTTTAAATGGAATTATTAGATTCCTACTTGTGGCGTCTGCTCCCATAATGGCATAAGTTTCAGTACATAAGCCTACAGTCCATTGCCTCCTAAATTCAATAATTGACTCAGGGCTTTTATAAAGAAATATATATCTCGTATTCTCAAGTATAGGTACTTAACTATCCGAAGTATAGAAGGAGTCGAAGTACTGTGGGAATGTGATAAATAGTGCTAGTGGGTTTGGAAACGTTATGACATATTTCAATATCGTTCACGCCACCACGAAATCAAGTATGACGCTACGTCAGACTATAAGCATGCGGGGAGATGCAGGACGCGAAGGATAGCCTCTCGCGACGTAGCGCCGGGCTAGGAAGGTGTCTCGGGACGGGTATGAGCGGAGACGATGCGGATCGTTGCCCCCCGGGCTTCGACACCTGTTTCTCGGTGTCTGATGGAGGGTGCCTACCGATTTAAAACATAGTTGATTTTGTTTAAATACAAGTTATGGTTTCCCCGGCGTAGGGGTACAAAGAACAAATGTCATACACGAATTATTTATAAACGACATAAGGAATATGGGAGAAATGATTTGCAATAGTATTTCTGTATTCAGATTGCCTCATTTTCACAATGCTATTATAACATAAATGTCATAATACAAACTCGGATGATAAATAAATGGCTTATTTCGATAGAAAAGATTATTGCAATTATGAATTAAATGTGAAACTTCCAATAATTCTGAGCTACGAAATTTACGTGTTCTATTCTATTATAAAAGGTACATGTCCGTTAGTTAGACATTATAAGAACGACAAGTTTTCCATTGAAGCGTTCAAATTTCCACAAAGGATTCGAGGCATATGCGTCATTGTGTAGGTACGCTTTTGTGAGTTGACGTCAACCGGATATAGCGTTAGTACCGCATCGGCCATGCTGGTCGCCATCTTTCCCTTTCTCAAATTCCGCTCGTCAGTTAGTTAATATAGTTTACATGCTATTGTAAATTGTATTATAAATTATTATACATTTTATATATATCGTTAACGTAAATGAATTAAACACTTGGGGAAGAGAGAATCCACGTATTATCCTGTGCTTTGTGGTTGATATAGATGGCGGAGCAGTAGCCGCTTGGGGTACGTTGGCGTTCCCTCTGGGCCGCTACGGTCAGTCTCACTCTGCGACTAGTTGGTGACGGTTGTGTCGAGGTTAGTGACGACAGTGCGGAGGGGTTTCTCAGTCTGATTCATGTATTTTCTATGCATGTTTTAACACGTTTCTTGGATATTATTTCGTCACAGTGTATAAAGTGGCTTTTTCATAGCTATAAGAAAACGTGAATATCGTATCAGTCGATATTTCGTGTTAACCTATTTCTCAAGAAAGTTATCATCGATAGTGTGTCAACCTCGAAAAAGAGGACATACGTATTTCTGCTAATTAAGAAAACTACGAAGCCGTCTTCATGGAGAAGTCTAAGAAGAGAGCTCAAGATATTGACGCCAAGCCAAGTGACACTTTAAGATTAGTAACTTGGATCCGCATAGTCCGCCGTAATAAGTTAAGGTGTCGCCGTAATAGCAGGCGAGATTTACGGATTGAAGCAATGCTGACGTGTACTCTCTTGAAAGCTGAAGATGAATTACGCATCAAGCTATTAGCTAGAGGTTTAAAATTGCGGTAACATAGAAAACAATTATTGAAGACGGCAAATTATATAAATCATGAAGGCTGCGACGATGAAGACATGTCTCAGCAGAACAATCCCTGCATAGAGCCTGAATTGTGTCCTGAATAAAGCAGTTTAGACGATGTCATATCTAAGCTTTCAGAAGTAACAGTATCATTGCAACGATGAAGTAATGGGAAAAATGCAAGCAATCAGGGTATGAAGACATAGAAGCTTATGTGACTACTTTGACAAGAGGATAATTTCTCGCAACGTTTTATCGACCAACTGCACAGACATTTCAACAACGACTATATGGAATCTCGAGCGATTATGGAGCGCCGTGTATTTCATCTGGTGCTGCAGGAATAGAAATCGCATTGTTATCCTGATGTATATTTGGATATTTTTTATTTGCAGTCTTGCCGTTTGAGATGACATTGGGACAGTCGGAAGGAGGGAGGTGGTGTTCTCAACGATGCTGAAGCGTACCACACGATTGGGGACCCCATGTTCTCTCGTCTCTGCACATTTCGTTGGTTTGGTTTGTCAACTGTATCGGGACCAATTCATTCGGGACCATTACAATTTTTTGTAGTAATATAATTTTGTAGTAATATAATATTGTAGTAATATAGTGTTGTAGTAATGTAATTTTGTAGTAATATAATTTTGTAGTATTAATGAGCGTTCGAAGTATATTTGAAGAATTTTTGATTCGATATTTCTTATTTTCAAATGTATGGCAATTTACATAAAACATTATGTACTTTGTATGTCTTAGAGTTTAAAGAAAATTTGTATTACATGTTAACTTATACATTTAATAGTATCGTTTCCAATACTCGCTCCATTATTCTGAACGTCAAGATTTTGTATATTTGCTTAATTAGTCAACAGTTTTGTAGACTTTTGAATAAATAAAAAGAAATTAATAACATTTGGAAAACGTCTACAATTTTTCCGCAATCTTCTGATTCGCCATATTAGTTCTTTTCATTCCAGCATACTACACATAACAAAATTCTGTCGCAGGCAAGAGATCCGCAGATGTGTCCAGACTGTTAGCCGTCATCTGGGACAATATTTGTCCTGCTGTGTATGAGATAAGGAGTGACGAGAGAAGACTGGTATGGGATAAACATAGGGGGAAATTCTTTGTTTTTAGCAAATCGTGCATGAGGATTGCTGACGATGAGTTGCACCATGAACACGTTGTACATAAACGTCTCATCACACCGTGCTTTCGTATCTTGAACATCCAAGCATCAACTAATTCGAAAATCGTTTGACGCGCGATACACATATGCTTATTGTGACGAACTACAGCAAATTATAGCAAGTCATGTTTGGTGTGCAAAATCTCCTTTGTACGTTACCTGTGCAATTGTGTTTTCTCAGGGCCAGATAAGTTTTTTCAACGCTTGTACCACCAAGTTGTATGTGAGTTACTCTGGCTTATCAATATGTCTTGTTCAAAGTTGAGAGCTGAATACTGTCACAGCTCTCTATCTTCCCATGTGAATTATGATAATAGGAGCATTTTGAGGTATGGAGTAAATTGAATGCATCTTTGTTGAATTTAGATGATCCAGAATGGCGAATCATTGCAAGTAGCACAACTAATAGAAATAATAGACATGCACATATATGAAATATGTTTAATATGGATAGGAAATTACTTTGAAATTTGACAAGCATTGCAATAAAATGTCGGATCGGAAGCCGTATTACTAGATACTTATTTTCAAAGATTTCAATATTCTCTTCACTTATCCATTGATCGTTCTTAGAACAACTGAAGAATTTCACATGTTATTAGATTAACAAATAAGATGTATTATTGCTTACAAATTGGTAAGCAGAGGAGTAGTGGAAATAAAAGGCCGGTTTATATTACAGTTCAAGTGACGCAAGAAACTACAATAATATTTATACAAATTGCGGATTGGTGGATACTGTGAAAAATCTTTTACATACTGATAGTAGGAATGCAGTGATGGCAAATGAGGGCAACCGTCGTTCCGAAACGAATTTGAACCTTCCGATTCCCCCGACCAGTATAAATATGCGGACACGATAACCAGCGAGATTATTATCGAGCGATTATTGATCTGACTTAGCGAGCTAGTTTACGAGTAAACGTTTACTGTCAAAGGCTTTAGCGAACCTTTGTAATGTACCTACAGGCGATTCAATTCAACGGAAATAAATCTCCAGTAAGGGCGCCTATCGACGTTGCAATTTATTTTAAATAATTGATTTAAAATATTTCGGAAGGTTGCAACTGTGAACAACGAAATAATCTCTGCAATCCAAGACAACACATCCTCATCTGCCACATAAATATTTCGACGATACAATTTGTCTTTAAATGGAATTATTAGATTCCTACTTGTGGCGTCTGCTCCCATAATGGCATAAGTTTCAGTACATAAGCCTACAGTCCATTGCCTCCTAAATTCAATAATTGACTCAGGGCTTTTATAAAGAAATATATATCTCGTGTTCTCAAGTATAGGTACTTAACTATCCGAAGTATAGAAGGAGTCGAAGTACTGTGGGAATGTGATAAATAGTGCTAGTGGGTTTGGAAACGTTATGACATATTTCAATATCGTTCACGCCACCACGAAATCAAGTATGACGCTACGTCAGACTATAAGCATGCGGGGAGATGCAGGACGCGTAGGATAGCCTCTCGCGACGTAGCGCCGGGCTAGGAAGGTGTCTCGGGACGGGTATGAGCGGAGACGATGCGGATCGTTGCCCCCCGGGCTTCGACACCTGTTTCTCGGTGTCTGATGGAGGGTGCCTACCGATTTAAAACATAGTTGATTTTGTTTAAATACAAGTTATGGTTTCCCCGGCGTAGGGGTACAAAGAACAAATGTCATACACGAATTATTTATAAACGACATAAGGAATATGGGAGAAATGATTTGCAATAGTATTTCTGTATTCAGATTGCCTCATTTTCACAATGCTATTATAACATAAATGTCATAATACAAACTCGGATGATAAATAAATGGCTTATTTCGTTAGAAAAGATGATTGCAATTATGAATTAAATGTGAAACTTCCAATAATTCTGAGCTACGAAATTTACGTGTTCTATTCTATTATAAAAGGTACATGTCCGTTAGTTAGACATTATAAGAACGACAAGTTTTCCATTGAAGCGTTCAAGTTTCCACAAAGGATTCGAGGCATATGCGTCATTGTGTAGGTACGCTTTTGTGAGTTGACGTCAACCGGATATAGCGTTAGTACCGCATCGGCCATGCTGGTCGCCATCTTTCCCTTTCTCAAATTCCGCTCGTCAGTTAGTTAATATAGTTTACATGCTATTGTAAATTGTATTATAAATTATTATACATTTTTGTACATTATATATATCGTTAACGTAAATGAATTAAACACTTGGGGAAGAGAGAATCCACGTATTATCCTGTGCTTTGTGGTTGATATAGATGGCGGAGCAGTAGCCGCTTGGGGTACGTTGGCGTTCCCTCTGGGCCGCTACGGTCAGTCTCACTCTGCGACTAATTGGTGACGGTTGTGTCGAGGTTAGTGACGACAGTGCGGAGTGGTTTCTCAGTCTGATTTATATATTTTCTATGCATGTTTTAACACGTTTCTTGGATATTATTTCGTCACAGTGTATAAAGTGGCTTTTTCATAGCTATAAGAAAACGTGAATATCGTATCAGTCGATATTTCGTGTTAACCCATTTCTGAAGAAAGTTACCATCGATAGTGTGTTAACCTCGAAAAAGAGGACATACGTATTTCTGCTAATTAAGAAAACTACGAAGCCGTCTTCATGGAGAAGTCTAAGAAGAGAGTTCAAGATATTGACGCCAAGCCAAGTGACACTTTAAGATTAGTAACTTGGATCCGCATAGTCCGCCGTAATAAGTTAAGGTGTCGCCGTAATAGCAGACGAGATTTACGGATTGAAGCAATGCTGACGTGTACTCTCTTGAAAGCTGAAGATGAATTACGCATCAAGCTATTAGCTAGAGGTTTAAAATTGCGGTAACTTAGAAAACAATTATTGAAGACGGCAAATTATATAAATCATGAAGGCTGCGACGATGAAGACATGTCTCAGCAGAACAATCCCTGCATAGAGCCTGAATTGTGTCCTGAATAAAGCAGTTTAGACGATGTCATATCTAAGCTTTCAGAAGTAACAGTATCATTGCAACGCTGAAGTAATGGGAAAAATGCAAGCAATCAGGGTATGAAGACATAGAAGCTTATGTGACTACTTTGACAAGAGGATAATTTCTCGCAACGTTTTATCGACCAACTGCACAGACATTTCAACAACGACTATATGGAATCTCGAGCGATTATGGAGCGCCGTGTATTTCATCTGGTGCTGCAGGAATAGAAATCGCATTGTTATCCTGATGTATATTTGGATATTTTTTATTTGCAGTCTTGCCGTTTGAGATGACATTGGGACAGTCGGAAGGAGGGAGGTGGTGTTCTCAACGATGCTGAAGCGTACCACACGATTGGGGACCCCATGTTCTCTAGTCTCTGCACATTTCGTTGGTTTGGTTTGTCAACTGTATCGGGACCAATCCAATCGGGACCATTACAATTTTTTGTAGTAATATAATTTTGTAGTAATATAATATTGTAGTAATATTGTGTTGTAGTAATGTAATTTTGTAGTAATATAATTTTGTAGTATTAATGAGCGTTCGAAGTATATTTGAAGAATTTTTGATTCGATATTTCTTATTTTCAAATGTATGGCAATTTACATAAAACATTATGTACTTTGTATGTCTTAGAGTTTAAAGAAGATTTGTATTACATGTTAACTTATACATTTAATAGTATCGTTTCCAATACTCGCTCCATTATTCTGAACGTCAAGATTTTGTATATTTGCTTAATTAGTCAACAGTTTTGTAGACTTTTGAATAAATAAAAAGAAATTAATAACATTTGGAAAACGTCTACAATTTTTCCGCAATCTTCTGATTCGCCATATTAGTTCTTTTCATTCCAGCATACTACACATAACAAAATTCTGTCGCAGGCAAGAGATCCGCAGATGTGTCCAGACTGTTAGCCGTCATCTGGGACAATATTTGTCCTGCTGTGTATGAGATAAGGAGTGACGAGAGAAGACTGGTATGGGATAAACATAGGGGAAAATTCTTTGTTTTTAGCAAATCGTGCATGAGGATTGCTGACGATGAGTTGCACCATGAACACGTTGTACATAAACGTCTCATCACACCGTGCTTTCGTATCTTGAACATCCAAGCATCAACTAATTCGAAAATCGTTTGACGCGCGATACACATAGGCTTATTGTGACGAACTACAGCAAATTATAGCAAGTCATGTTTGGTGTGCAAAATCTCCTTCGTACGTTACCTGTGCAATTGTGTTTTCTCAGGGCCAGATAAGTTTTTTCAACGCTTGTACCACCAAGTTGTATGTGAGTTACTCTGGCTTATCAATATGTCTTGTTCAAAGTTGAGAGCTGAATACCGTCACAGCTCTCTATCTTCCCATGTGAATTATGATAATAGGAGCATTTTGAGGTATGGAGTAAATTGAATGCATCTTTGTTGAATTTAGATGATCCAGAATGGCGAATTATTGCAAGTAGCACAACTAATCGAAATAATAGACATGCACATATATGAAATATGTTTAATATGGATAGGAAATTACTTTGAAATTTGACAAGCATTGCAATAAAATGTCGGATCGGAAGCCGTATTACTAGATACTTATTTTCAAAGATTTCAATATTCTCTTCACTTATCCATTGATCGTTCTTAGAACAACTGAAGAATTTCACATTTTATTAGATTAACAAATAAGATGTATTATTGCTTACAAATTGGTATGCAGAGGAGTAATGGAAATAAAAGGCCGGTTTATATTACAGTTCAAGTGACGCAAGAAACTACAATAATATTTATACAAATTGCGGATTGGTGGATACTGTGAAAAATCTTTTACATACTGATAGTAGGAAAGCAGTGATGGCAAATGAGGGCAACCGTCGTTCCGAAACGAATTTGAACCTTCCGACTCCCCCGACCAGTATAAATATGCGGACACGATAACCAGCGAGATTATTATCGAGCGATTATTGATCTGACTTAGCGAGCTAGTTTACGAGTAAACGTTTACTGTCAAAGGCTTTAGCGAACCTTTGTAATGTACCTACAGGCGATTCAATTCAACGGAAATAAATCTCCAGTAAGGGCGCCTATCGACGTTGCAATTTATTTTAAATAATTGATTTAAAATATTTCGGAAGGTTGCAACTGTGAACAACGAAATAATCTCTGCAATCCAAGACAACACATCCTCATCTGCCACATAAATATTTCGACGATACAATTTGTCTTTAAATGGAATTATTAGATTCCTACTTGTGGCGTCTGCTCCCATAATGGCATAAGTTTCAGTACATAAGCCTACAGTCCATTGCCTCCTAAATTCAATAATTGACTCAGGGCTTTTATAAAGAAATATATATCTCGTGTTCTCAAGTATAGGTACTTAACTATCCGAAGTATAGAAGGAGTCGAAGTACTGTGGGAATGTGATAAATAGTGCTAGTGGGTTTGGAAACGTTATGACATATTTCAATATCGTTCACGCCACCACGAAATCAAGTATGACGCTACGTCAGACTATAAGCATGCGGGGAGATGCAGGACGCGTAGGATAGCCTCTCGCGACGTAGCGCCGGGCTAGGAAGGTGTCTCGGGACGGGTATGAGCGGAGACGATGCGGATCGTTGCCCCCCGGGCTTCGACACCTGTTTCTCGGTGTCTGATGGAGGGTGCCTACCGATTTAAAACATAGTTGATTTTGTTTAAATACAAGTTATGGTTTCCCCGGCGTAGGGGTACAAAGAACAAATGTCATACACGAATTATTTATAAACGACATAAGGAATATGGGAGAAATGATTTGCAATAGTATTTCTGTATTCAGATTGCCTCATTTTCACAATGCTATTATAACATAAATGTCATAATACAAACTCGGATGATAAATAAATGGCTTATTTCGTTAGAAAAGATTATTGCAATTACGAATTAAATGTGAAACTTCCAATAATTCTGAGCTACGAAATTTACGTGTTCTATTCTATTATGAAAGGTACATGTCCGTTAGTTAGACATTATAAGAACGACAAGTTTTCCATTGAAGCGTTCAAATTTCCACAAAGGATTCGAGGCATATGCGTCATTGTGTAGGTACGCTTTTGTGAGTTGACGTCAACCGGATATAGCGTTAGTACCGCATCGGCCATGCTGGTCGCCATCTTTCCCTTTCTCAAATTCCGCTCGTCAGTTAGTTAATATAGTTTACATGCTATTGTAAATTGTATTTTAAATTATTATACATTTTTGTACATTATATATATCGTTAACGTAAATGAATTAAACCCCACCGCTGCCACCAAAATTTTTAATCTATCTAACTGTGTTACGTATTTATTAGTTTTAGGTCAAATTAAGATTAAAATTCTGTAAAAAATTTTTTTTTCTTTATTTATTTTTGATTTATTTGTGATATATATATTTTTTTTTTATTTAGAGTTTAGTTGGAAGGGAACTATTGAAATGATACTATTGTGTATGAAATATTTATTTGGATTTCCGATTAATACGGTAGTTGCTGCCACCAGAAATAGTCTAAGGACTATTTCAAAAATTTTATTTATTTCAAACGTTACGGGTAGCGTCGACTAGAGTATAATGCTACTGGCAAAACCGATTCCGCTTTTCGGCTAACCTGCTATGTGCAGGGATACTAGCACGGGAGAGGATTAAAGCTGGATACAATATTTGAATGTCAAATTTTTCGTTGCTTGATATGAATTTATTTTTTTACGTTTTGCCTTCTTCTTCTCTTTTAATTTCGCTATAATAGTTTGTCGTTGGAACCAAAGCTCAGTTTATTTGCCACGATGGATTCTATCACCACGATTTTCTTGCCTTTGGGTTTGATTATCGAGGGTGATTCTAACGATCCTCTCTGTGTGGAACTTGTGTGATTTCGCAAGCCTTGCCCAAAGACGGGCAATATTTTGCCAACAATGGGAGGAGGAATGCGAAGATCGATAGGCGTTTTCGATTATCGAAAACACCGTTTGCACAAGTCAACACAGCGAACGATCCTTCGGTTAAATTTTTAAAGGAAATTGTTCTACTATTTCTCTCTCCTTTTTGTATAATTGCATGCAATGATGGCAAGGAAATTGGTCAATAGAAATGCCGGTATCGCTCTTAATATTCGATCGACGTCAACGATGTATTTAATGGTCCTCTCTGTGCGGGACTTGTGTGATTTCGCAAGCCTTGCCCAAAGACGGGCAATATTTTGCCAACAATGGGAGGAGGAATGCGAAGATCAACGGGTGTTTCAGTAGCTGAAAACACCGTTTGCACAAGCCAACACAGCGAACACCCCCTTTTGTTTAAAGTTTAAAATAATGATTCTATCTTCAAACCGTTCACGGAAATAAAACGAGATTGATGATAGGTAATTCTCGAGTGCAACGAAATTATCAGAGAAGAAGGAAATATTTTTAAAATTTATTTTCTTACCTTGAGAAACCAGTGGCGTCGGGTGCCATCACTTCGTCTGCTCTGATGGTCGTTGGTGTTTTAATTTCTGGGTTTATTTCTCGAAACTGGGATATAATTTATTATCAAACTTTTACTTTATTTATTTATTTCGATACACGGTTTACAAATTACTAACCGAACTAATACCGCAATTACAATGCGCTTTTGTTTAAGGGATGAAATGAAGACTTCAATAATATTTTATTTTTTTTTCTAAGTCGCGACTTTCCTTTCTTGTCTGGACAACTAAAGACCGCCGAAACGCAAAGTGTTATACAAAATTTCTAAACGCACGATATAGCACGGTATAAGACGTTATAATGAACGTATTAATTATGAGCGTATTAATAATACAGAACGTATTAAAACGTATTAATGGATACTTTAATAAAAATGAACGTTATAAAAACGAGCGTATTAATGACCACGGAATAATAGTGAGCACGTAACAATAATGAGCGTATTAATTATACTGCGCGTATTAATTATACTGCGCGCTGCTCTATGTGCTATGCTTATTTATAATGCCATCCGCACGAGGTGGTGGTGGTGGTGGTGGTCCACTGGGGGTACCCTTCCGTGGGAATCGGGATTTTGCAGTTTTGGGCTTCCAGAATCGTACGTGACAGAATGTAAGTTCCATATCTCGACTTAGTTCCCATCGGTCCAGTGTTTCTGCTGAGCTAGCGTCTAGGAGATTTGAGGCGTTCCATGCTGGTCTAGTCTCTTCGAGAATCTTCCACGCTTGTACCGTGGGACCTATCTGTGCTTCTTCGGCACGTGCAAGGGCAAACGTTCTATGCTGGTCTAGACTCTTCGAGAAGCTTCCACGTTTGTACCGTGGGAACTACCTGTGTCTCTTCGGCACGTGCAAGGGCAAACGTTCTATGCTGGTCTAGACTCTTCGAGAAGCTTCCACGTTTGTACCGTGGGAACTACCTGTGTCTCTTCGGCGCGTGCAAGGGCTGGCGACTGCAGCATCATTATGATTTTGATGTTTGCTCGGGCAACACGCGCGATCCGCTGCTCTCCCACAACAAGGGCCTCCTCCTTCGAGTTAGTTTGCGTAAGTTTGATTTAGATAGATATTTGTATATTATGGTTGTTTTCGTGATTTTGATCCTTTTTCCTTTTCTTGTTGTTTCTCTAGGCTTCGGTGATCGACGTTTAAACAATGTTTGCGGAGGCATTTCCATCAGGGGTTCCTATCCAGACTTCTATGGTGCGTACTTTGTCTTATTTTTAATCCGCTTGATTCGTTCTGTTTCGTTTTATTTAAACTATATTGTATTGTTTCAGCGCAAGCGAAAGAGGGATTCCGAAGAACCCATGGGCGATTTGGGAAGGCCCATCAAACGTATGCGGCGCTGTGATGAACCAGAGTGGTCGGAGAGAGTATTCGACATTGATGCCGAGGCCGTGGATTTCTCGTCGGAGTTGAGTTTTGACAATTTTGTTGCTGTTGATGAAAGTTTCTTCGATGCAGAGACCGTCGTGTTGGAGTGGGAGCCCCCTCTGGTTGAAGTCGTTGATACAGATCGTTGTGTAAAAGTTTATTTTCCAAACGAAATTCCTGGAGAGGTTTTGGAGGCACATCTTCGTCACCATGCTTCTGGGAGAAAGGGAATTTCCCCTGTTGTGCGTTATTGGTGTATGCGTGAGTTCAGCGAACTTTATCCTGGAGCTCCTTGCTTCGATTTTGATTTGGTGTAGGTGCTTCGTTGGTTCGTTGTTTGGTGATCGCGTGTTCCTTATTATTATATTTTGTTTTGATGCATTTTGTTTTTTTTCTTCTCTTTTTTTTTTTGTGTGTGTTCAATATATATATATATATATACTTTTTTAAACGTGATAGTGTAAGGTTATTTTATTTAGTTCTTTTTGTTTGTTAAATATATGTGTATTTAATTTTATATTCCCCCCTTTTTTCTTTGTTAATTATATATATATATATATTTTATATTTATATTTGACAATGTAGTTGCGCATAGAATTTATTAAAGAAAAATGTTAACGATGTGTTTTCATGATTTGTTCCTTACGCCTGATTTCCATTAATCCCTAATATTCCTATCACCGTAACGCGTGTTATTGTGTTAGTTGTTCCGAAGTATCGAAGTAATTTTCTATCGCTTGTTTTTCCGCAATTAGAACATTAATATCGTTATTATTACTTTAAAGTGACAATAGTATTGTTGGTGTGAATATATATATATATAAATTTAGGTTGTGTGTCATTTTAATATGACTAATGTTTTGTAATTCATCAATAGTGTTTAACTTTATATTTCCCTTTTTTAATTAATTATATATATATATATTCATATTTGACAATGTTGTTGCGCATAGAATTTATTAAAGAAAAGTGTTAATAATGTGTTTTCACGATTGTTTCTCGCGCCTGGTTTCCATTAATCCCTAATATCCCTATAACCATAACGCGTGTTATTGCGCGTGTAAATCTAACATGGCTACTCATAAATGTCATTAGTGAGGTTATAGTGCCGGTTCTTTAGTTTTGTTTAATATCGAAGTATTTTCTGTCGGTCGTGTTTCCTTATTTTACCGCAATTAGAACATTTGTTTATTAATAGTGTTATTAGTATTACTTTAAAGTGACAATAGTATTGTTCGTGTGAATATACATATATATATATTTATTTATTTATATTGTGTGTGATTTTAATATGATTAATGTTTTGTAATTCTTCGATAGCTTTATTTATTGTTTTGAGTAGTTTATTTTATAGAGTGTTTGATAATATAAGACAAACTCATATACACACAATATATATATATATATGTATATGTATATATTTCTTCTGGCAGTGTAGTATTTATACCAGATGAAATGTTAATTGTTTATTAACTTCATTTAATAAGATAGAACACACACACACGCACGTATATATGTATATAATTTTGGCAGTGTGATTTTCATTTCGATTCTTTAGCGATGTAATGTTGTGTATTTGAGGTTATGTGTCAATTATTTGATTTCATATATACATATATATATCTGGTATTGTGACAACATAGTATTGCAGGTTTTATTTCTAAATTATTGTGTGTTTAATGCATTTTTACATATTAGTGTTTGATGGTAGAATTTCTGTATGCAAACCTTCAAGTCGTTGCGGTGTCAATTATTTTGAACGTTTGACCTATCGACAGGTTGTTACTTAGTCCCAAGTGTTGCGTTGTGTGTTCTATTTCTTTTGTAGATTATTAGTAGTAATTTAGTTTAGAATATAGGTTATTTATATATATTTTTATATATAGACATGCATGTTTCTTAATGTAGTTCTTATTTTATAACTCTTTACCGGAACGTAGGCTAGTTTTAAGTATGTATCTTAGATTACTGATTTGATTTAATAATATAGAATGCGCACACATATATATATTTCTGACAATGTAACCTTTATTTTTTTAATAATATAATATTGTATGTTTTATGTATTAGTTAGATTATTAGTTTTTGATTTCATATACACATATATTTCATAAGTTGATAATATTGTATTTGTTGCATAGTATTGGAGGTACTGTCTCTAATATTTACTAGATTATTACATGTTTGGCATATATGTTTATACTTATATGTAACTGTCCGAGTTGTTGCGGCGTTGATTGATTAAAATATATTTATATATATATACATATATTCTTAGTGTTTCAATCATTTCCCTTTCTGTAGTTATTCTTATTTCCTGGTTTATTTGTTTGGTTTGTGACTCGTTCAATCCATTAGTTGGTTCTATTTATTTTATTTTATACTGGTTGAGTTTATATTATATTGAACCATAGGCTTTCAAATGGCAAGTCGGTTATTGGTAGGTTTATTTTGAGTTGTGTGTATATGTATTTTGTTTATTGGTTGGATCTATTAGTCGCCCTCATTTTGTTAATCCTTCCTTTCGTTTCGTAGTGCCGTGTGTTCGTTTGTGCATCCAAATCCTTATTCGCGTGTTTTGTATAGAGTAGTTTTCTTGTTCTTCTTATGGCACGTGCGGAGCGCGGGACGTGACACCCCCGCCCTTGGAGTTCAAATTTCCAGAGGAAATTTGACTGATGGTGTCTCTGAGTTCGTTCAAGGCGGATGTAGATGTCGTTGGTTGTTGAGTGACCACCGGTGTTATCGATATCCCTTGACGTTGTACTGTTTGATCATCGATATTTCGTCCTCTTTTGAGGTATAGTAGCAGGTGGGTGACTGAGCCGCATATTGCTCCTAATAGGGCGATTCCACATCCGTAAGTTTCACGCTACTGGTATCCGCGTATGGCAATATCTATTATCGCCTTGATTAATTTAAATATTACGAGGATTCCAAATATTGCTGCACTGACAGTTCCAAATTCCATGAAACCAGTCCATAAGCTTGATACTGTATTTTTCGCTATTGTGGTTAGTGTGTTTTCGTCCATCATTCCCAGGATGTTTACTGTTCCAGGCACGATCGTTTTTCCTGTCGCTCCTCTGGCCAATGTGTTCAAGACTGCTGTTTTTTCTGCGGGGAACATGACGTGGTCCCGTAGTGCGTCCAGGTCTTTTTGAGTATATATTCCGCTCGTGGCCAATGACGATGGTACTGAATATCGCCACGTTTGGCGCACGTCCGGGCGGAGTTCCTGTGGTGCGATTGCTTCCATGGGCTTTGGTACGAATTTGTGCCAGAGTCCATCGATGTTGTATAACGTAGGCAGTACTGCGCTGCATTCTCTATGGTTTCCGTGTTGTGTTAGAATGTGTGTTTTTGGCATTAGAAATGCGGTGCGATTGCCTTGCCAAACGGGTAGTTCCGAGTAGCATTCTGTTGTATGTCGTATCTTTACTTGCACCGGAATGCATTTGACTATATGGACTGCTTCTCCTGCGATCAGAGCCACGTGTCCTGGGGTTTTGGTTACGGTGTATGCAAATTCGTCGGGCAGTAAGGTTGCTAGGCTTAAAGCATTTTCTATTAGTTTCTTTTGTGTGGTGCATCTTTGTGTCAATATATCGTGGTATAACGTTGTCATTTGTCGTTTAATGTGTTTCTCCACGTATATGAATTTTGAGTTGACATATGCAAATATGTCCAGATTTTCAACTGCTGTCTTGCTTTTGGAAATGAACGTGTTTCCTCTTGTTGTTTCTAACAGGAACAATTTGGGGTGTTCGGTGGATAATAGGGTATATCCACACAGTGGCTGTTCTCCAGTTTTAGTCAGTGCAAATGTTACTTCTTGCGTTGTTAGTGCATAAACTGGTTGTGCTAGTTCCTTGTTGGTTCTTATTTCTTGGATCTTTGTAGCAATTCCTTCGTATAGTACATCGTACTGATCAAATTTGCATGGTGAGGGCGGTTGTGGTTGCCAATAAGTGTATCCGTCCTCAGCGTCTAGACAGTTTCCTTCACTAAAAGTACATATCGTTCCTGATTTCAGTAGAATTTTGTTTGCTTCGATCCGTACTGGCACAACTGCTGATCTTAAACTTATCCTTACTGTGGCTTGTACGACGACCTTTTCCCAGCTCCCGTATGGGTCTACATACTGTGTTCCCTGGCAGCTGCCGTCGTCTGTTAACTTGCCGGCTAGGACAATCGACCTTGTTTCTGTTGCGTTGTCCTTTAGACCTGCGATAAGGTTTTGTGGTCCGAATGAAAACGTACCGTCTTGGTGCATCCTTGCACATTGTTGGGCAGTCGTTTCGTGGAGATATTCGGCAAATCCGTTATGCACTGCCGACGTGTGGGAGTGCATGCCACAGTAATATATAATTCGAGTTATTTGCACCTTGCATTGCCTTACACTGGTAAATTCAAATTCTGAGAGTTGCAGTAGTTGAATATAGATATCTTGAGTTTCTGTTATCGCAGGCTGTAGGCTGCAGTCCCCAATGGAATTTAGAGAGATGGTGGTGACGTTGAGGTGGTTGCCATTGCAGTCGTATCCTACCAGGCCATATGCTATTTTGATGAGGGTAAGTACGATGACCAGGTGATTCATCTTCCTATTAACAATTTGTTAAATCGTTTCTTACTCTCGAGTTTATTAGAAATAAGAATAACTTTTTATTATTATTAATGTGCAAAAATAAAAAGAGAGAAAAAAAATTATATATATATATTTTATTTATTTATATGTATTTATTATTTTTTTTTTTTTTTTTTTTTTTTTTTTTAACTTGTTTTATTTTAGGTTTTACATATAAGTTATCAGTGAAAATTATGAAAGCTACTTGGGTTATAATTATATACATATATGCATACGTATTGGTAAGTAATGAGATATGTTTTATTGTTATAAATATATATGTATATATTATCATAGATATTACAAATATGGCTTGTTTTCGAATATATATATATGTGCGTGTAATGGTAAATATGGCGGCTTATTTATGAGTCACTTGCATTATCAATGGAAGTGAGTGTGTAAATATCGCCTACTTTACAACATGCGTGTATATATATTGGTAGACATAAGTAAAAATCACATGTACAGTTATAAATGTTGTTTGTTCATAGGTGGATAGCATAAGTATTTGCGTAGCATACAAGCACTTCATGGTTCTACGGTGCGGAATGCTATTCCTTCAACTAAAAAGTGTCTTTCGAGGAGAGTCAGATTATTGTAAACAATCATGCATTGGATGCATGATATAGCGGGTTGTAGATCCGCTATGTTTATGTCGCACATACGACAGTGTTTTATACGTGTTCTTGCAGGTATTCCGCATAAGAAATGAGCGGGCGGCTCGTCACATAGGTCCTGATCGTCTGGATCTAACTCGTCGAAACAGTCTTGACAAAAATAGCCGTTATCTAAACGGTGGGCGGAGCGTATCAATCGAACACAGAGGCAAGATTGAGCATCCTCCGTCTCCTCCACATCGAATGCGTGAAAGGGCCCACCTGGGTTCTCTATGCCCGAGTTGAAGAACTCGCCGCCCTTTCTGTACATACATATAAAACAGTTAATTTATATAAAAAATTGTTTCGTTCGGACTTGTTCTTTTGTATGAATACTGTATATAATATAATATATATATAATATGTTATGATTATGTCAGTTGTTATTTAATATATATATATTTTCCTTATCTCTCTTTGTCTTTCTTTCTCTTTTTTTTTCTTTTTTTTTGTTATTCTTATTATTATTATTATTAGTACCTAACATTACTATTATGATGCTGTATTACATTGTGTTGGTTATTATTCGTATTGAGGTGTGTATGTGTGGGGTGCGCGACGAATTTTTTAACATGGCCGCTCACGTGTATCTTTGGTATGGCGTTGATTTAACGTTAACAGTGGTGTGTTGTTGAAATAACCAATTAATTATTAATCATTATGATTTTATTTAGTGGTGTGTTGTAATATTGTTTTGTGTTTCATGATATTGTGTGTGCAAATACAATGTACTACTTTAATGTAATAGTCATGACTTGCATTTATATAAGTCTCGTTTAATTTAGTTAATGCTTTGTGTATTGTGTTACCAGTCACTTTCCTATAACATAACTTTATTTCTTTGTACTGAGTTCAGTCATGTCTTGTTGTTAACATTTAGTTAGTCTATCTTGATTAATTTCTAACCTATTTCTGTGTTTATTGACCTTTCATATTTTCCCTATTAATTTATTATTGCTTGTGCTTACTATATGTTATTATTTTATGTATGATATGTATTAGTTTCCTTATTAGTGATTAAAATTTATTTATTAGATTAACATTGTCTGTGATTCTTCGGATTCTACTCTTTCGATGCTGCGACACTTACCTGGATCATTCCCACAACATCATCCGATTCTTCGATATGCCTTGGATACTTACTACGGTTGCCTTCAATCGTCTTACATCTGTGGCCTTAAAGGTACTGTTTAATTTATTTAATTTAATACGTGTGCATTACAAAATCCGCTTCTACATGTTAGATACAATACTACGTAGATTAATACATAATGAAATATCCTTTTATTCCGGTTATATGTATTACTAACTCTGAATTAATCTATCATAATTATTTCCTAACCACTTTCTATACTTATCAGCTATTTTATTTCTTCTTATTAATCTGCGAAATTCATGCATGTACACTTCCTTGTATGGTGATTGATTGTTCACGAGGTAAGTTGCACTTTCACTGTTTTAGTTATTCGTTGAATTAACACGTTTTACATTCAAACAGTAATTGGAGTACACATAATAAATTTTTCCATTTTCTTTTAGGTTTTCGCTATCTGTATTATTCGACGAACAGTGTCACATCTCCTTTTGATTTAACCACAATATAGTTATAACATTTAGTAACCTCATATTTTGCACTGAAACAATTGAAACTAATTTATTCACTTATTTTAGGTAACTGTCATGCACTACGTTCCACGAACAAGGAATCATAACCTATATTTGCACATACACTTTCTTGTTCACAAGGTAACTTCCACTTTCACTAGTTAATTATTCATTGAGTTAACACATTTTATATTTAAACGATAATTAAAGCACACATAATAATTTTCCTTTTTTTCTTTTAGGTTTTCGCTATCTGTATTATTCGACGAACAGTGTCACACTTCCTTTTGATTTAACCACAATATAGTTATAACATTTAGTAACCTCATATTTTGCACTGAAACAATTGAAACTAATTTATTCACTTATTTTAGGTAACTGTCATGCACTACGTTCCACGAACAAGGAGTCATAAGCTATATTTGCACATACACTTTCTTGTTCACAAGGTAACTTCCACTTTCACTTAGTTAATTATTCGTTGAGTTAACACATTTTTTATATTTAAACGATAATTGAAGCACACTTAATAATTTTCCTTTTTTCTTTTAGGTTTTCGCTATCTGTATTATTCGACGAACAGTACTACAACATACACTACTGCACTACGTTGTCCACTGCAATCACTTCATTCATTGTTTATTTCGATTATGCGCTAGTTTTAACTTGTTTAAGTGCACTGTTCGCGGAATCCCCTTTACTTCAATCTTGACGTTTTGGTTCTGCAAGATTTCTAGCACCTTGTGTGGTCCAGTATATTGATCGGAAAACTTTCCTTTGCTAGGTTCCTTTAGTAGGTATACTAGATCTCCAATTTTGAAATTTTGAGGGTTAATTCGTCTGTCGTAATATTCTTTTGATCTTAGTTTGGATTTTATCAAATTTTCTCTTGCTGTTTGCTGCACGGTGTTGATTTTATCGAACAGGTCTCTGAGATATTCCGCATAAGTTGGTTCCACGTTTTCTACGATTGGTATTTCGCCAGTGGGTTCTCTGGCCAAGTGTCCAAAGACTAATTCATGCGGAGAGAATTTCGTTCCTTCGTGTACAGAAGTGTTATAGGAAAACATGGCTAATTCCACCCATTCGTCCCAATTTCTGGAATTTTCGATATATAACTTGAGATATTCCATCAATACGTGGTGAGATCTTTCGATCGAACCGTTACTTTGTGGATGATATGCCGTCGTGGTATATTGTTTGATGCGGAATCTTTTTGCTACTTTCTTCATTAGTGAGGATGTAAAGTTCCTTCCTTGATCAGTGAGAATAGCTCTCGGTGACCCGAAACGACAAATAAATCGTTTTATAAAAGCGTCCGCTATCTCGGCTGAAGAGATTCCTCCTATTGGAATCCCGATTGAATATTTTGTTAATAGGTCTTGAATTGTTAATATGTATTCGTTTCCTTTTGCTGTCTTTGGTAGTGGACCGACGATATCCATACAAATTTTGTCGAAAGCCCTGCCCGGTGTATCAGTGAGTACCATTGATTGCTTTGTCTTTATTCTAGTTAACTTTTTCAATTGGCATTCTTTACATGTTCTTACGTATTCCTGGATCTCCTTCTTCATATTTTCCCAATAATAACATTGTCGTATTCTTTGATACGTCTTCGTTACTCCTTTATATCCTGCTACGGATGATTCGTGTTTTTCTCTTATTATGTTATATCGTGCTTCCACAGGCGGGGTAATTACTTCCCCAGTGCAAATGGTGATGGTTAAGGTTTTTTCCATAAATATTTCTTTTAATTTTCTGATTGTATGTCGCCAGGGTATCTCTTCTAAATTTCCTTTGCTGATGCTAAAGGATGTTAACTGTTTTTCATTTACTACATCTAGTAGAGATCTTAGCGAGTTTAATAAATTTTCTGGTGTTATTGGAATATTTCTATTTTCCTTTATCGGTAGGGATACGATGTATTTCCCGGAATCGTAATTCAATCTTGCTTTTTCTAACATTAAATCTTCATAACGAGGCAATTTTCCCGTCTCCTTCATTTCTAATGCTCCTTTATCTATCGCATTCCCATGTACATCTATAAATATTACTCTATGGTCATTTACTCTCGTAATTGAGTCTCGGGTTTCTGAAATTCTTAATTCCGCGATTATCGTAGGTCTCGTGTCCTTTTCTCGTTGTTGAATTAATTCTGGATTTACAATGGAGGGCTCTTCTTCGCTCGTCGTATCCGTGTCTTCCTTTTCTCGATCGAGCTCGGCTAGTGCTTCGTCAAAATATTTTACGGGTGTTTCTTCTATGGTGAGATGCTTTCGAGTAGAAGGTTTTCCCTGTTTATCGTAATGCGATAATACGCGTGGCTTAGCCTCGAATATCGGAGAGTCCTCGGTCGAGGTATCCAATTGAAATCTTTTTACATGTGGATATCGATCTGGCGAATCTTCTTCTCGTTTCCTGATTGGCAAGCACATCTCTGGCGGATTTCGGGATAATGCATCTGCGTTCGCGTTCGCTCTACCTTCTTTATATTGGATATCAAATTCAAAGTCCGACAATTTCAATTTCCATTTCCAAATTCTCGAGGTGGGATCTTTAATGGAATTCATCCATACTAACGGTTTGTGATCAGTTATTATCGTAAACTTTCTACCATACAGGTATGGTCTGAAATGCATCGTACAGTAAACGATTGCCAGACACTCCTTTTCTATGGTAGAGTAGTTTTGTTCGGCGGAATTCAATAGTCTTGAGGCATATGCAATCGGTAAATCCTTTCCGATTGGCCCTTGACTCAGTACACCGCTTATTGCGTATCCTGATGCGTCTGTAGTAAGGTTAAAGGGTTCAGAAATGTCTGGATACTGTAAAATGGGTTTTGTCATTAGCGCTGTCTTTAAATTATTGAATGCATTTTCTTGATTTTCTGTCCATTTAAAGGGAGTATCTTTCTTTAATAGTTGTGTCAATGGTTTCGCGACCTTGGAGAAATCGGGTATAAATTTTCTGTAGTATCCTGCTAGTCCCAGAAATTGTTTGATATTTTTCACCCTTTTCGGTCGTGGAAATTTTGATACGGCTTCGATTTTCTTTGGGTCGGGTTTTACGCCATCTTCACTAATTATGTGTCCTAAGTAATTCACCTCGTGTCGTAAAAATTCGCACTTATCAGGCTGTAATCGTAATTTAGCTTTCCTCAGTCTTTCCATTAACTTATTAAATTTAATTTCGTGTTCTTGGAGAGACCTCGAATAAATCACTATGTCATCCAGATAGACGAATAATTCTATTCCTTGCAGACCAGATAACACTGAGTTCATCAAACGTTGAAACGTTGCTGGGGCATTTTTTAATCCAAAGGGCATTCTTTTGAATTGAAAATGTCCGTATGGTGTCGAAAATGCAGTTTTGTGGGCATCTTCCTGTGACATACGGATCTGGTGAAAGCCTGATGCTAAGTCAAACGTGGAAAAATATTTTGCACTTCCTAATTGATCCAATATTTCTGTAATGTTGGGTAGTGGGAAAGCATCGCCGATCGTTTTATCGTTCAACTTTCTATAATCGATAACTAATCTCCAGCGTTTATTTCCTTGCGAATCAGGTTTTTTGGGTACAATCCAAAGCGGAGAGTTATATGGAGATACCGATGGTTCCACTACGTCCGTATCTAGTAATTCTTGAATTTGCCGATTTATCTCTTCTCGATGTACTGGTGGGTATCGATACTGTTTAGTATTAATTGGTATATCATCCGTTGTAATTATTCTATGTTCCAAAACTTCAGTTGCTTCCAATATATCTCCTGGAATATGAAACCTATCTTGATTATTACGAATCAACCTTTTAACATTTTCCGTTTCTTCTTTGTTCAAATGTTCGAGTCGTAGTAATTCAATTATTTTATCGTATCTACTTTCTTTCGATTTTAAAACTGTATTACACGCTGTCCTAGGAAGCGGGGATGGGTTTTCGAATTCCTTAATTACCATTGTCGGTGTTGTAAATTCGTAATTTCTTGAAGTAGTATTTATTACTCTTATGTAACCTTTTCCTTTATGATTCCTCACAACTGCATTACCAAAATAGATTCCTTTGATCGGCTCGATTCTGGGAATAAATCCCTCCTTTATCTCTGGATTTGCGATATTAATTGAACACGTTACTGAACTTCGCTTCGGTATAATTATTTTTTCTCTAGTATCGAAGGGTATATAAATATTTCCCCATTTGACATGCTTTTCCTCGTAATCTAAACGAGCTTTACAACCTGCAAAAAATTCGGATCCTAGGATTCCGTCTTGATCGATTAGCAATGAATCATCAACTACATGAAAATTAACCGGATGGCCCGCAACCTGTATTACCGTCTGCCCTAGGGAGACCAGGCTCGTTGCCGTAATTCCTCGCACTTCGATTGATTCCTTCTCGTCGATGATGGCTGAATCGGGTAAAGCAGGTTTTTTGATAATGTTAATTTCCGATCCAGAGTCTAATAATAAACTCGTCTTGGTTTTTAAATCTGGGGAGACTATTCGCGCAGTTGGAGTCGTTGGGGAATCATTAAATTTTACTGAAATAATTCGCAGAGGTCGTTGTCCGAATCTGAGTCCGACTCTTGGTGATTTTCCTTCGCCGGTTGCTTGCGCTTCACTCTTTCCTTTTTGTCTTGAGATTCCGGATTCTCCGTTTGTGACCTCGTTTGGTTGTGGGATGACTCCCCCACAGTATTTAGTGGTTGTTCGTTCGACCTTACGGTCGGCATTGCGTTCGCTCTGTCTCTCGTTACGGGTGGTGGAGTCGATCTCGCGGGGGCGGCTGCCCTTGTTCTGTTTGTTGCCGTCGGCACCGGTCTCCTGGTTGCCGCCTGTACTCTTGGGCGATTCGGCGTATCGTTCCTTCGTGGCTCGCCCCATTCTCCCGAAGGACGTGTTTGGTTTCCCGACGGTCTCGAATTATAGGGTACGATTAATCCGGCATCTACTCGGGCTTTAAATTTGTAACAGTCTTTCACTAAATGTCCGGGTTTTTTACAAAAATTACATGCGATATATTGTCTCGTAGTATTCAAAAAATTCTGCGAAGGAGGTGCCGATCTTCGATCTTGGATGTTGTTCCTGGCGTAGTTATTATTTGACGGGTTAACGTTATTCGTACAACGATATAACGTTAAACGTTACAAGTAATACTATATCACGTAATACGTTACAACGCAATACATCTTTTTTTTTTACGCGGGTAAATCCTCATAGAGACTCGGCGCTGCGTAGCAACGACCGAGTAATGTCGGGCTCTTACGGACTAAAACCCCACGGTGGTCATCCCGACGTTCAGAGGTGCACCCGGGGTCTCTTGCGAATCACTACCGAATGTAACCTCGTCGTCTATCTCCCTGCCGTTGTAGTTGTCTAGGGAGGCGTCCCGGCTTGAGTTGGAAAGCTAGGGGGAACCACTCGCCCTAGCGCCACGTCCCCTAGTCTGACGCACCCGGGGCAGCGACGATGGTGCCCCGTCCCTGCGTTGTACGGTGCCCCCGCGACGTTGATGCGACGATCTACTGGGATCGGCTCTTCCCACCCGATCTCTTTCTGCCCACTCCTTTCTCTACATAACCTCCTCGCAGTAGGTGCGGACAGCATTAAACTCCCGGGGTCCTCGGAGCATGGCCTGAATGACCGCTTACGGAGCCAACCTCTCGCCG